>JARHVA010005353.1:202500-262500 GCA_037957365.1 Torreya grandis | reverse complement strand
ACAAAGAACAATTTGATTTATTTTGATGATGGGGATCTAAAGAACAATTTGATTCCTTTTGATAGTCGGGGACCCAAATAAAAATCTGATTTCTCTTGTCTTTATCTTGGAAACTGTAGAATGATGCAAAGAATATTTGTGGGGCTAAAATTCTCGAAATACCTTAAAAATAAATGTTGGACAAAGACTTGTTATCTATTGAGATAATAACATGTAAGCATTATAATGCATATACATTATAGTGTGTGCGCATTATATATATTATGTCTAGGTGATCACATATCATATTTTTATGATATATGATTATATCACATGATGAAAAACTTTGTTATATTATTATGTGATGCAATCGAAGCTATGAAATATTATTATGTCAAGAGATCATATATAATTACCTTTATTTTTGCATTTGTGATATAATTCTAGGGTTGATTTACCCATATGTTGCATCATGTATAATCGATTGAGCTATAATTTAGGTTCACAGAGCTTAATTTAGCCTAAATCAAATGTTTGATTGCATCAATTAAATAATTAAATTAATTCATGACTAATCTAGGCCCAAATCATGTTTCTAATTACACTAATAGTCTAATTAGATCAATTCATGACTAATTTATTCCCAAATCACGTCACATTCTTGTCTAGTTAGGTTGAAGGGGCTCTATTTGGCTTGAATTGGCCCCAATTTCCTTTTTTGATTGAATTAGTGGAATTTATGCTTTATTTTATTATGATATTAGGGTCAATTGACCCAAAAATTAATTCCATATAGTGAAAATTAGGTTCAAGGGTTCAATTTTATCCAAATTGCATCAATCATTATAACATGGACTAATTGGGTAAATATGTCAAGAAACATGAGTTAATTTATCCCCTTGAATCACATTGTAGACTCATAGTTAGGTTCAATGGGTTCAGATTGGCCCCAATTACCTTTATGTTTATATTTATAATAAAATTAAAGTCGATTAATCCATATGTTACATCCTATATAATCAGTTGATCCATAAATTAGGTTCACAGAGCTCAATTTTGCCCAAATCATGTCCCTAATTTCATCGATTGACTAATTGGATCAACCATGATAGAATTGAACCTAATTTATCCCAAAATCATGTCCTTAACTTTTAGTTAGGTTTAAGGGGGCTCAAATTGGTCCCAATTTCCTTATTCATTTAATTGGTGGACTATTTGATTTATTTTTTATGATACTGAGGTCGATTGACCCTCTAAATTACATTGTATATAGGTAAAATCAGCTTCATAGTGTTTAATTTCATACAACTTGCATTAATAATTCTAACAATTGACTAATTGGCTCAATATGTTAGGGAATATGGGTCAATTTAGCCTCAAATCACATCCTATACTCATAATTAAGTTAAATGGCTTCAAATTGGCCCTAAATACCTTCATGTTTGAATTAGTGATAAAATTAGGGTTTAGGGTTTTAAAAATTGACTAATTAGCTTAATATGTTAGAAAATATGAGATAATCTAGTTGTAAAACACATCCTAAACTCATATTTAGGTTCAACTGGTTCACATTAGCCCCAATTAGCTTCATATAAATGCATTTGTGATAAAATTAAGGTTTAGGCTTTCAGGTTTGTATTAGTCATAAAATTAGGGTTTAAATTAAATTAAGGTTTAGGGTTTAGGGTCAACATGTTAAGAAACATGAGATAATTTATCCCCTTGAATCACATCTTAGACTTGTAGTTAGTTTACCATGTTCAAATTAGCCCCAATTGCTTTCATGTTTGTATTAATGATAATATTATGGTTAATTAAGCAATAATATAGGTTCACCATTATTTTTTGGCCCAAATCATGTCTCTAATTATACTAATTGACTAATTAGATCAATTCATGATGGAAATAGAGTTAATTTAGCCTCAAATCACATCCTGCTTTTGCAGTTAGGCTGAAAGGGCTCAAATTGGCCTTAAATTCCTCTTTGATTAAATGAATCAATTATTTGATTCATTAGACAATGACATTAGGGTCAATTTCACTCCAAATCACATCATATATAATTTAAAATAGGTTTATGTGCCTCAATTTTTTAAAAATCATGTCATTGGTTGCACCATTTGACTAATTAGCTCAATCTATGATGAAATCAAATCTAATTTAGCATTAAATCATGTTTTATAGTCATGATTAGGTTCAAGGGCCTCATATTCACATTAATTTCCTCCACAATTGAACGAATCAACTATTTCATTCATTATATGATGACATTCTAGATTATTGAGCTCAAAACCACATCCTATACATGTCAAACTTGCATATGTCATTGAACTAAATGATTTTTTGATTCATTATTTAATGAAATTAGAGTCAATCAAGCCCCAAATAATATTTTATAGTCATGCACTTAGGTTGAAGGGGCTTAAATTAGCTCCAATTACCTTTAGATTCAACCATTAGACTATTTGGCTTATTTAGTTATGACGTTAGAGTTGACATGCTCAAATTGAATCCTTTATAGTCAAAATTAGGTTTACGAGGCTGAATTTCCCTCAAATTATATCATTTTGCACCAATTCACTCAATCTAAGTTAATTAGCCTTAAATCGCATCTTATACATGTAGTTATGTTCAAGGGGTTCAAATTGATCATAATATCCCCCACCATTAAAAAAATTGACTTGTTCATTATTTTGTAATGAAAATAGGCTTGGTTGAACCTTAAATCATGTTTCTATATAGTCAAAACTATGTTTGCAGATGCAAACTCACCAAAATTACATCATTTTATCAATGATGTCTTTTTTTGTAGTGTATATCATGAAGCAATCCACTTTAAAATAAAAATATAAAGATTGTAAATATGAAAAAAATAAGTATAAACATGTATAAATGTGAACTAAATTAGTATAAACAAGTGTATATCATGATACATAGATAAATAAAAACACGTATGAGTAGACTAAATTAATTTTTTTGATGCACATGCACGGTTCTACATTAATGTTCTCTCCAGTCAGGTACTTCTAGATTTCATCTTTTAACATTATAAAATGGGTATTTGGAAACAAGATATAGAATATGAGAAAAACAATTATAGATGAAACTAATGCCATACTATGTGACATTCTATTCGTTTCTTCCCAGAAAATGTTAATAAAAAGGAAGTAAAAATAAAGATGGCATGGCTAGCCAAAAATATTGAACAAGAAGATGAAAAAATATTGCAAGAAGAGGAGAGCCATCCAAATGGAAAATAAGTTGTGATAGAAGATAATCTTGAGCTACATCTAGACAAGGAACTTCTACAATCCAACTAGGTGAAGGAACATATGATGCTAAGAACCAGTCCAACTCAGAGGCCTGATCAAGAATATTTTTTTTTATGAAGGATTTATAGTTAAACATCCCATTGGAAGAAGGTCAAATACATGGTACTATGGATGGAAATAATGGAGAAGACATACTCTATTCAAAGAAAGAAATAAAACTACAAGGTACATTGGATAATAATAGTGAAGAAGTCGTAATATGTTCATGATCACAATCCAATTATTTTGAGTTTTATTGACATATATAAGAAGGACCCAACTCCCTTTTATTTTGAAAAGATGTGGATTCAGCATCTAAGTCTTTATGATAAAATCAAAGAGTGGTGGGAATTTAATGGAAGAGGGACAATAATGTACTCCTTCACTCAAAAACTAAAAAATGTGAAGATCAATATTAAGGTTTGGAACAAATAGGTTTTTGGCAATATTTTTATCAGGAAATAATAATTAAAAGACAAAATTAGTACGCTTCAGAATAAAGTTGAGCAAATTGGTATAAATGTAGAATACTATATAGAGGAAAAGGATCTTCTTTTTCAATATCACAATTTTAATGCATTTTAGGAGACTTTTTGGTGGCAAAAATCCAGAGCTTTATGGCTCAAGGAAGGTGATTACAACATAAAGTTATTCCATCTTACAACTCTCAAGCATAGGATATTTAGTATAATATCTGAAGTGATAAAATAAGATGGCAACCTCAACTCAAAGAAAGAGGTTATAAATAGTGAATCCATTAAGTTTTACAAAAATCCTCTCAATAATAATATTCAGTAGAATGTTTAACCACTTTAGTAAGAGGAACACTTCATCTTGGACTCTATCCCAAATGGCTTGATAAGTCCCCCTGATCTTCTCTCCTTAAACAAGCTAATTATTATTAAGGAGCTCAAAGGTATTGTCTTCTCTATGGATGGAGACAAAGCTTTGGGATCGGATGGATTTCCATCTTATTTTTTTCAAATTTATTGGGATATTTACAAAAATGATCTTCTAAGGGATGTCAATGAATTTATTGATAAAGGAACTCTTCTCAAGGAGTTAAGCAATACTTGATTAGTGTTGGTCCCCAAAAAAAAATGGTGCTCGAAACTTTAAAGATTTTAGGCCTATAAGTCTTACTAATATGGTGTATAAAATTATCACCAAGACTTTAGCTTCTAGAATTCAACCTTTGCTCAATAAGCTCATTACTATCCAACAAGGAGGCTATTTAGTGAAATATAAATTCAAGATGGGATTATGGTTGTTCAGGAAGAGGTCCATTCCATTGAAAAAAGTGGTAAAGCTAGAATGATTCTAAAATTGGACATGAATAAAGTGTTTGACAGGGTCTCTTGGAGATTTTTGAATAAAGTCCTTTCCTATTTTGATTTTGTTGAAAAGTTCAAAAGTCTTATCCAAGAATGTATATCCACTCCAATTTTCTCTATTATTATGAATCGTTCACCATTGGGTTTCTTCTCCAGTAACTGTGGTGTTAGATAAGGTGATCCTCTTTCACCCTTTCTCTTCATACTTATGGTTGAAGGTCTTAGTAGAGCAGTTTCTAATGATGTTAGAGAGGGCAGTTTGAAAGGTTTCAAACCTTCAACTCATGGTAAAACTCTATCTCATCAAAAAAAAATTGAAGATACTATTTTTATGCTTTATGCCTCAGTGGTGGAAGCTATGAATTTGAAGAGATTACTTACTCTTTATGAATAAGTTTCAAGTTAGCTTATCAATTTGACAAAAATTTTATGTACTTTGCCAACACTCTACTGAGATGCCAACACAAAATTTCTAGCATTTTTGAATGCCAAATAGGATCTCTTTCAACTACTTACCTTAGAATGCTACTCTTCTCTAGTAGATTACCTTTAGAGGTTTGGAATCCACTCTTAGAAAGATTTGAAACGAAGTTCTTAGGGTGGAAAGGAGCCTTGCTATCTCAAGCTGCCAAGTGTTTTCTTATTTAAACCACTCTTCAAAATCTGCCACTTTATCTCATGTCCTTATTTAAGATTCCTTCCAGTATTATTGTCAATATTGAGAAGATTCAAAAGTGTTTCTTGTGGTTAGGCATTGATGAGCATAATATATATCATCTTGTAGCTTGGGAGAAGTTTGTCAACCTAAATATTTGGGTGGTTTAAGTATAAATAACTTAAGATTAATGAATTTAGCTCTTACTACAAAGATGTGTTGGCATCTTATTAAGGAAAATATGTTGTGGATTGATGTTATTAAAAAAATATATCTTAATCATTTGGATATTTTTAATTTTCTCTCCACTGATAATCTACCTAGTGGCTCCTCTTTTTGGAATGATCTTGTTCATTATAGATCTTTCATCTATAATGGAAGCCAATGGAAGATTGGTAATGGCAATCTCATATCCTTTTGGAAGGATAAATGGTGATTTTTAGATCCTCTCTCTTCATTTCCTTATGGTCATCCTTTATGCAATCCTCTTTCTTCTATCTTTGGGGATTTGGTGAGAGACTGCATCAATGTGGACAACTCAAGGAAATCTTGGAAGCTTTTAAGCATGCAATGGAAAAATCAAGAGTTACAGGTTCATCTTCAAACCCTTCAAAATAATTTACAACATGTTTGCATCCCTTATAGTGATGAGTTAGATGAACTAATGTGGATAGGCACTAGTCATGGGGATTATAGTGTTAAAATTGGTTACTTGCTTCTTAACAATCAAGTTGAGCATGATACTCTTTAGAAGGAAGTTTGGAATAAAGGTCTTCTTCCTAAAATCAATATTTTTCTTTGGATTATAGTTCAAAATAAATCTCTCATGATGGAAACTTAATCAAAAGAGGTCAGATGATTTCCAATAGATGTATTTTATGTAAGAAGCATGAGGAAATGACTAATTATCTTTTTATTCATTGTCCTTTTGCAACTACTCTTTGGAACAATGTTCTTGCAAGTTTTAATCTTTAGTGGGTCACACTAGACAATATTAAATATTCTTTAAAGTAATGGAAATATCCTTTCAAGAATAAAAGAGTGAAAATACTTTGGAAGCTGTCCTTTCCCCATACTATATAGACCATTTGGCATGAGAGGAATATCAAAATTTTTAAAGAAACTTACAGAAATACTAACTGGGCTAGTATCAATATTTTCTTTAGGATTAGAGAAAATGTTTCCATTTGTAAAATCAAGGAAGACCAAAAACCTTCTAATATTGAAGAGGATATTGCTTTTAAATGGAACATTTCTTTAGTTTTAGACTCTTCTACTATGGATAAGATTAACTACAAGAAAACTGTAAAATGGAAAAGTCCTCCTTCAGGTTGGATACAACTTAACTTTGATGGAACTTCAAAAGGTAATCAAGGAATTGCTAGAGGGGGAGGAGTATTCAGAGGTAGCAAAGGTGGTTTTGTTGCTACCTATGTTGGCAACATGAGAATCTAATCAAATCATTATGTTGAAGCTCTTATTGCTCTTTGGGGTCTACACTTTGCTCAGGATTTGGGTATTGACAAGCTCCAAATTAAAGGAGATTCTTTAAACATCATTAGGTGTCTCAATAACTCCTCCACTCCTAGTTGTATTATTAAACATTTTATTGATGAAGGCCTTATGTTATGTAATACTCTCATTAAGACTAAAGTTTCACATGTTTATAGAGAGGGTAACCAACTAGATGATCTCTTAACTAATGTTGGTGTTCAAAGTAACCAACTCCTTAGATGGACTGATTCATAAATCATGCCTGAGCACTTCATTATCCAACTTCATAATGAGACAAGCATCTATTAATTATTTTCATAAGGGCACTTGTTTGAGATGTGATTAATATCACATTGGGATGTGGAGTTTAATCATTGCAAATATCATGATTATCTCTCTCTTCGATTGGAAAGATCATTTTAGACTTCTTTTCACTTCTATCTCTTGCATCCTTAGTTTTCTCAAGCAAGAGCCTCTCTTGTTATGGTTGCATTTTATAGAAGAATGGGTGGAGAATATCTCAGAATAGAGGCTACATTCAACAAGTCTTGGGAGACTGATAATGTGTTATGGGAACATCTACAGGTTGGTGGGTTTGTAAAATTTCTCCATAATGTTAGAGGGCATGACTCTCACATTTCCAAAAATTGGAAAGATAGAAGATTCAATATCAGAGTTAATAATTTTGCCATCACTAAGGATATAATCTCCTTCATCATAGGGCTCAGTACTGAAGGTTATAATCTCCAAGGAAACAGATGAAATAAACAACATGAAATGGACTCATTCACAGTGGGGGATGAATAATTGAATCTGTAACATGGAGGTTTCCTTAGAACCTCTCTACCTAAGCCATTCAATGAGCTTGCAAGGATCATTATGTAGTTCTTGACTCTAGATGGATGGCACCATGTTATCAAAATCTTCCACTTGCTCTTTTTGAACCACTTTAGGCACCGTATTCTAGTGAGTCTGCTGTTCTTTCTTCTAACTTCTCTTGAAACATATATTCAAAAAATGCAATTATGGAGGTTATCCACTCCCTCTCACCAAGATGTTATTTTACTGTTACATTTGTACTTCTTAAACTCAGCCCTGAGAAGTAATCCTTCCTTAACCCCTCCACCTAATAACCCCTTGCCTTCTTCCTCTAAGCATAAAAGGGTTAGGGGCATTTCTAAAGTTCTAGATAATGACCACAACAAAAGGGTTCTTCACAGTCACTCAAAATAGGGGAATAGTATTGATTATGATAAGGCTAATGTGGTCTAAAGCCTTCTTTCCTTGAGTACCCTTTCAGATCAAGCCAACCACAATTTTTTCCATAAGGAGATGGACAATCTCAAAATCTTGGTCAATGATGTGAGAAACTAGATGAATATTCTCAATCATAATTATAAAAATAAGATGAAGCAGATGGATTACAATGAGAATAATATTAAAACTTCTCAGATTCAGATTCATAATTTGAATGAGAAAGTTAATATCCTTTATAGTAAGTTCACTGATTTGGATAATATCACTACTGGTATGGTTGAGATCATTGATACCCAGGATACTATTATTAGTGATATTAATACTATTTTAGATAAAGGAGGTAGAGGTAGCATTCAGAAACATACTGAGAAGGTCACTGATAATACCATGACTAATAGGATCTAGAACATGCATAACAATATTAAAGAGATAAAGGACACCTTCGATAGGCTTTACAACTACTAAGGTGTTATATTTTTTGAGCTACTTTCACTACTTTTTTGCTATTGTTTGGATTCTTTTGTAGTAGCTCTATTTGGTTTTGCTATTTAAGTTGTCTCAGACTAGTTTTGTATGCTTATCTAGGTTTTGACCCTCTTGTAATAGGGTATGGACCCCTACCAAAAAACCAACCTTTACCCTTATCTAAAAAAAAAATAATTTTTTTGATGCTATGTCAACATAATACATATGCCTTATAGTGTGAATGTATTATGCTTTGTTTGAATTCAAAAACCAAGCCTTTTGGCATGAAAATGATTTGGATTCCCAAGCCAAAGTCTTAGACTTGTCAACACACAACCAAATCCAAGAGTTTTGATAGAAAAGAACAAAATCCAACTTGTATCACCAAATACACTGAATTTCAATGAAAAAAAATCATAAAATTATTACCACAATGATGAGCATGCTCTCCTCTTTCTAAATATATGTTTTTTTAATAAATTTTGGACTCTTTTTAGGTTTCAATCTATGTTGATTTCTACCTATAGTTTTTTTTAGACCACTACATGCCAATATACATGCCTATATATATTTATATATCTTTTTTTCATCAATCCAAATGTTAAAAAAGTTATATGATTACAAACTAGGCCTGATTATACATGCATTCAAATAAACCTAATTTTAATTTTTAATTTTGAGGCAATTAGGGTGATGCAACACTGGCTATCCAATTTTTTTATTAGTTTTTAGGATCTATTTAATTGTAAAATTAATTTAAAAAATCATTAAAAAATTATATAAAAATATAGGTTACAAACTAGATGATCTTATCTAAAGTTTCACCAAATTTTTAAACAATATTAAATGGTTCTCAAAAAATGAGGGGCCACATGATTGATTATCTACTTTGTTTTCTTAAAACAAATATGAGTTCCTATTCTAATTTTAAATGTTTGACCTAGTTAAACTTAATCATTTTCTAAAAAATAGTATTTTTGAAACTAGTCTCAAAATTCTACAATTCATGTTATTACACCATATTAAAATATTGTGTGTAGCCATATCAAATTATCTACATAATTTCATACTTATCAAATTTTAAGTAAAAATATGTCCATGGGTAGGCCCCTTTTTGTCCCACAACTTTGTGTGCTTACCCACTTATAGATCCTAGTGTGATGCTTCTTAATGTGTGTTGTTGGTACGTATCAATGAATTTCATCCATAGCTCTAAAATTTCTCACAAGATAGGGGATAGTGTCTGAAGCCACTATGTGATTAAAACTATGTCACAACATTTTAGGGGTAGAATAAACATGTCTGATTTTAAATTATAATTCCTTGTTGAAATTAGGATATCAAAACATTTTAACTTACAAGGTAAGGTTTCTCCATTGGAAATCATGGATTCAAAGACTAAATAAGGATAAACATAGAATTTAACTAGTATGGCTAGCCTAATATCAATGAAATTATGTGTAATTCTAGATTCAAAGAGAATAGTGAGTGAATTTTCATAAAATACCCCTTGACTCTCATAGTTTGGGGAGTGGTTACTCTAGCCAAGTCATGCACCAAAATTTCTAGGTTTGAATATGTGGTGCTAGGTTCTTCAACTTCAGGGTCTTCATCATTGGAATCTTGAACATCTTCCTATATTTCAACAGCTAGGGGTGATTCAATATCCAAAAATTATAACTTATGTTTAATGCATTTGTGTCCTCTACCCCATTCATCATCACAATTGTAATGTAGCACTTTTTTCATGATGAGCACACATTTTTGCCTCCATAAGACATTGAATGGGGGCAAATTTTGGAGGAGGGTTTGTGAATGGCTGGGGTGTTGCAGATGTCTTGAAATAAACAAAGGTGGAATATCAATGTTGGGAGGTGATGTTATCTTTTGAAAGCTTAGCCAATCCTAATGCTTACATCATGTTATTTAGTTTTAACATCTTGAGCTCTATGCAAACTATATGTTTGGGACCACTAATGAAGCAACTCTTAAAAAATTCATCATTTAACCCTTCAATTTGGCTGGCTAATTTTTTCAAAGTCAACTTAATACTCACAACCTATTCTAGTTTTCATAGTCTTGTTAGTGGTCCCATAAAATCATCATAAGCATTAAAACCAAAGTAGACCATCAAGAGTTTGACAAAGTCATTCTAAGTGGGTTATATATGAGATTTTAGATACCATTAGTACCAATGGATCCATTTTATAAGTTAAAGGAGGTAATGGGTACCTTACCTACCCCCAAGATGTTGTCCAAGATCAAATATTATTTGGCCTAGTAAATATAGATGGTTGGTTATGTATCATACAACATTGGAAGGTCAAGTCTAGGGCTAGATAAGGTGGTTTAGGAGAGAAATTCATTATCAAAATGTTGTTCATTAATTTTATTGGATATCATGGTATTTTGTGCATTGATGTCATATAAGCAGTCTTCATCTCCATAAGTCAAGAGTTGAGCTAAGATTGGAGTTCAATTTAGAGTTTCTCATTGTTTTGTGCCATGTATTGGTTTCATACATGGGTGATAACCATTGATTAAAGGGGTTTGGGGGGTGCCAAAAAAAACCTGACTAAAGTTATATGTTAAAATGATCATCTTGAAAAGATGTTCACAATGGTATAATTTTCACAGATGAAAAAAATATGAAAAAGTGATTTCAGGGCTACAAGTGAAAAAAATAATTTTTTATTTTGAAAATTTGAAATATCCATTTAAATGATAATTTCAATGAGAAAATCAGGATGGTGTATTTGGCATATGTGCTCCAAAAAAAAATATACTCATTTTTTGTGCACTAGCTACTACCCTAAGTACAAGTATTTGTTTTTAGAATTTTGTGACCCTTCTGACTGCTACTATTATTATGTTTCTATTAAATGATAGAATCTACTACCTTGGTTATGGATATTCGTTATCACAATTTTTTCAATAAATTAAAACATAGGTTTGTGATTGTAAGAGTGTTAGAGTTATGGGAAAGGTTACTATAGTGTGTGTTTGCAATATGAGCTTGCAAATATACTGATCTCATTTGTAAAATAATCTCAACTAAATAATTCATAACACTTACTATGGTGGATAACCATTTTGTAGGCCACTATCCCATATTTGAAGTATAATGCAAGTAATTTTCTTGTGGCTATATGCTTATTGGTGCATCATAGAAACAAACAGTTGAATACTTCCTATGGATAGGCTGAAAATACAACTAGGGGATCTTCCTATATAACTGAAGGTACGTACAAATATAAATATATACAAAACTCTATATAATGGTTTATGTATTGGGGTATAACCTCTCACTCCATGGATCCAAGGAAAACTAATTATGTTTAGCCTGAGACGATAACTTTCCTTGTTAGTTTTTAAAATTATTGGAAACAATTATAACCACACAGAGAGAGAGAGAGAGAGAGAGAGAGAGAGAGAGAGAGAGAGAGAGAGATGAGAGAGAGAGAGAGAGAGAGAGAGGAGAGAGAGAGAGAGAGAGAGAGAGAGAGAGAGAGAGAGAGAGAGAGAGAGAGATGCGCATAGAGAGAGAGAGAGAGAGAGAGAGAGAGAGAGAGAGAGGAGAGAGAGAGAGAGAGAGAGAGAGAGAGAGAGAGAGAGAGAGAGAGAGAGAGAGAGAGAGAGATGAGAGAGAGAGAGAGAGAGATGCGCATATGGGGGAAAATTTTAGTGTCATCACTCTATTACCACTTTTTTGATCACCAAGATCTCATTTGGGTGAGGTAAGGGCATATGATGGGGATAAAAATATAGCCATAAATAATTTAAGTTGTTGCAAAAAATGGCCATGGAAAGAGGTTTGCTACAATATGTTATGAAAGAAAAGTTATTATAACAACAAAACATAAACAAATATAAACTAAATAGAAAAAGAATAACAATACTATATTGAAAATGATAGAATCTCACTACAGGGTATCACAGGGCTCTTCGAGGGGGGAAACCTCCTTTGAGCATAACTCAATGCAAAATATTTAGTAAATTTTCTTTTCTCTTACACAAGCCATTTATTTAAGCTATTCTACTCAAGACAACTACTACATCCTATATATGTGGGATAATTACAAATAGAAAATGAGACAATTTACAAAGCACGTGTCCAAGCTTTTATTAAAAATATCTAATATAAACTAGCATAGTTATGATGAAGGGGTCATAACAATAATTTACTTATTATAAAATCACACATTGTGAATTTATAAAATAAAAGATGGTGAATTTATTAAATACCATGAGTTTTGTTAAATTTTTTAGTGTTTTACTTATGTTTTTAAAGGCATATCAAAATGGCTTCCATGAGTATTCATTACCCTAATTACTTTTTTCCTCTTGTATTTTAGGACAAATGGGTAAAAGAGATAAGGAGGGTATAATGATTCCCACTGACTATTTTTCTTGATGTTATAGTCAAACCAATATACTCAAAATTACATGAGAAAATAAATGTCATCATGCTAATGACTAGTTATGGAGGTCATCTTGAGATGACTTAAAGACACACAAGTAAAAATCCCCAAAAATCAACAAGATAATTAAAATTATCTATGAAGTAAAAATACATGGTTGGGTTAATCCCACATTGGTAAGAATTATGAGACAAGGGTTAATTATAAGGAATTACGTATGCATCAACAGTTTTACAATGGGGGAAAGAGGATAGAGGGGTGAGAATCCTTCCCCTCTATTAACAAATGCTTATGGTGTTTATTATGTTGAGTGTATTCCATTACTTTTGTGATTGTTACCAAAAACCCATGAAGAAAGAAAATGCCATTATGTTAATGACTTACTCATGGAGGTCAACTTGAGGTGATTTAAACACATCACTCCCATTACTAACAAATGATCAAGGTGATTTTGGGCTAAGTGGGTACTGTTTCCTTGTGATTATTTATAAATATATTTTGAGGAAATAAGTGTCATTATATTAATGACTATTTATAGATACTAAAATGTGGTATTAGGTACTTGGAAATGTTAGTTTTGACCTACCTTCACCTTACATGACTTGTGCATTACATATACGACTCTCATTTACCATTCTCTTACATCCACATGCTATCTTTGGTCCAATCCTCCTAAGTTATTGCAAGTCACCTCAGGGAAATCCCATAATCTATTCCATACCATTAAACTATCATACTCAAACATCTCCATATTTTTAAATAATATAATCCAATGGTACCATTTAAATATGATAGTTTCATCCTTCACCCAACAATGGTCATATTTCAAAATAGAATCATTCCTATGGTAATCATGTTGGTGGTGTGATAAATTACCCAAGGAGTCTCATATAAATACAAAACAAGTATAAAATTATTATACATCTAGCACTTATTTGGTAAAATCTGTACACTATGCACTTTCCAAAGGATAATATGTTCTATTCGATTTTCAAATCAATCACAAGAAACAAGTCTTAGCCAAGTCTAAATAACCTCATAATAAAGTTAAAGTTTCCATTTTCCAAGTGTCTAAAGTTAGATCATAGGTTTGCATATATTAGATGAGCAAAAATTGCACACACACCTAACAGGGAGAAACACAAGCAATTTGACTTCCCTCTTTAGATTATTAGATATGTAGGCAATGCTCCACCATTTACAGGGAGTAATTAGAGATCATTTAAACTCAAATTTATTCCTATTTTACAAATGTATTCCTATCATTGCAAGTAGATTTAGGGTTTTAAATGAAGGAGACAGATTTCCAAGTACTGTGCATAGAATTAGACCTCAGGATTGGACATAAAGCTTAAAAACAAACATGTGCACCTGTATCAAAATAAATAAACAAAACTTATAGGGATATAATCATCATACCTAGAAAATACTATCAGATGGTAATGATATTGGTTAGTCATACATAGAAGTCCAAATCTTGATCCAAGTAATGTACAGTCTAGTTTCATTCTTGCCCTAACACATGTCTATAATATCAGTCTTCCACATAGAAATTAACCGCAAAGTATCTTATCCCTTTGTTATACTTTACACATTTATAAAAAACTATTGTCAAATTAATTTCAATCCTTTACATTGAAATTCATATTTAATTATCATATATTATAAAGTGAATTATACACAGAGTTTTATCTTAATCAGGTTTAACATTAATCCAAATTAAAATAAAACATTACTCATGAAAAACATCTTGAATTAACTTAAACACACATGATTAATATTTTTATAAAAATTAACAATACAATTAACATTTCTTATGAAAACCCTTAATTACTTAAAATAAATATATAATTATATTGTGTTGGTTTATTCTCATACATGAAAGGTTCACTAGCTAGGAAATATCTTAACATGTTAGTTCATATTGAAATAGTTAAAATGGGTCAAAATAAAAGCAATATAATGTTTCTATCTAAATTACTAATAATATAAATTAATTTTTGAGAGTAAATTTAAGTGGAGTCGCCTAAGATGAAGTTAATATAAAAACCACGCACTTCTAACAAGTCATTAGGCATTATGCATTAAAAAAGATTAACATAGCTATTAACACTGCTGCAAATTGAAAGAACTAACATAGCTATTAACTTTTAAATAGTTATTTCTGACCGGGCAAAGTTATCAACATATTTTAGTATATTTTATTTAATATTATTGTTTAAGTAACATTTCCCTCAAAATGGTCATCATTTTCTAATGTGTTAATTCAATGAAATTAAAGAGAACTAAGAAACAAATGATATTTGAGCTTATTTAGTGAACATTTTTTTTCCCTATAAATATTTGATATGGGATTATCTTACGTGAAACTAATTTAATACACTTGTTTTTCCTTTTTTTAAATTCTTGGGATTAAGAAAAAATATAAAGTTTGAAAATTGATGAATTCTTCTTTCAAAAAGATTTCGTTGAGAATGCTTTTTTAATTTAAAAAAATAGATAAATCTTAAGTGGTGATTTTTTCCATCTTTTGGGGGTCAAGTAAAAAGGATTCCGTTGAGAATGCTTTTCCAATTCTAATAAATAAATAAATCTTAAGTGGTGATTTTGCTATCTTTTAAGGGTCAAGTAAAAAAGACTCTGTTGAGAATGCTTTTCCAATTATAAAAAAATAAATAAATCCTAAGTGGTGATTTTACCATCTTTTTAGGGGGGACAAGTAAGAAACAACTCCTTGATGGATTTTAAAATGGAACTTAGGATCGCATTTTCATCTTTCTTCTCCCCTTGGAAATCCTTTGGTTTCTTTCAATCTAAAGGATTCCAACAAACTAAAGTGGGGACAAACTTCTAAATCTATCGAAGAGGAGGAGAATTTATTTTTAAATTCTAGTTATCAACTATATCCTCAACCTTTTGGGGAAGGGTTATGGATAGATTGAATTTTAGGAATAGAGAGTACCAAATTTGAAGTTAGTATTGACAGTGGAGAAGTAGAGTTTTGTGTCTTCCTTATTTTGTTTGCATAGAACACACTAGAAAGAACTTTCGAATTCACTTTTTCTAAGATTAGATTAAGGATCTTGTCCTAGCAAACAGTCCATAGGACTGCATTTGCTTTCAAAGACCATAATTGTACCAAATTTGTTGAGAGGGAAATGAGTCAATGTCTTGTAAGTCCATAACAATTAGAGCTTTATAACCATCCTTCACATTATAAATGCCACTTTTGGAGCCCATCCAAATTAGTTTGTCTTCTCAATTTAAAAAATGGAATGATTGTAAAATAGTAAATAGGGTCAATTTTTCATATGATAGATAACTAAGATTATGTAAAACTAGCCACCCATCTCTAGCCATGTTGAAAAAAATCCTTGACAAAAGGGCCAAATCGATCAACACACCTGATTTACTAACTATTCAGTGGATTCAAGTTGCTTAAACGGGATAAGTTGATCCAAGCATATTTATAAAATGTAGATTTGTTGCCTTTTTACACATTCCATCTTAGAAGAGGCTTTATGATGATTAGATCTTTGACCATCATAGTCCAAATGTGAGAACCTGATAAATGAAAGTTGACCATGAAGATCCTTTCAAGAGATGTTGTCTTGATATTTCCTTCTAATAATAATGCTCCAAAGAGATTGAAGTTCAAATTATAATCTCCAAAACCAACTTTGCTCTGAGATAATGATTCATTTTTCTATTGATTTGAAGCCAAGCCCCACCCCAATCTTGAGGTAGGTAAACTTGGTCCCATTTGATTAGAGGATTTTTTAATACACATTTAAAAAAATATAGAAATAGATTAAATAAACCAAATCACATTAATATATAATATATAATTTAAATATATATATATATATATATATATATATATATATATATATATATATATATATATATATATATTAAAAATATATAAATTTTAATAGTATAAATTATAAATTAATATAATTATTTTATCTCAATAACTTATATAAAATAAAATTATTAAAATAATAAAATTATGTAAAAATAAATCATAATATGTTTAATTTTAATTTTATTATATATTATGTAAATAACTTATTTCCAATATATAATAAAATTAAAATTTAAAAAAACATATAAAAAAAGTAGTAAATGCATACACTAAAATTTTTATTATAAGATAAATATTATAGCCTAGATGAAATTAATAATCTATATAAAATCACTCGATAAAGGGCTTGGGATTGGTAAGTACAATAGGAAAAATCTGAATATCCTTTGGAGGCCCCATGAAGCTGGGAGTATCAAGCTTAGTTTTGATGGGCATCAAAAGGTAACCTTGGGTAGGTTGGGTGTGGGGGATTTTTTAAAAACCATGAGGGTAAGCCTCTTCTAATTTTCAACCTAGATATTGGTATGGATTCAAATAATCCGGTAGAAGTTCATGCACTCCTAAAAGGCATTTAGATTGCAATCTCGCATGGCTGATCAAATCTTATCATGGAAGGAGATTATCAAAATTTGATCAATGTTATGAATTAAAGGGCTTGATAAGGCTTGGATAATTTAGTTCATTGTCAATTAAATTAACCTTCTAATAAGCTAGTTTGAGCATCTAGACTTCCTCCACACTAAGAGAGAAGTGAATTTTGTTGCAGCTAGGTGGCTAACCATGGGGTCAATCTCAAAGAGTCTCAAAAGGTAAGCTTCTTCCTTTGGGAACCATAATTCATAAAGAGTTGCAAGTGATAATTATAAAATATGATTCATTTGGTAAAATCTAACCCTTTATCCCCTTGCCCCTCCTGACCTTCCTTGTCATCATACTGATTGTGCATTCATTTCGACTTAAGGCATGAGCTTTAGGAAGGATCCGTTCGTGCCAATGGATTGAGGGGATAAGTTGCCTCTAGTGACTTGACATTTCAATTTTGTCTATTTTGAATGCATTGGGTACATGTTGGTCTCAACTAGCTTGTTGGATTCACTAGATTTCTTTCATCTCTGTAATGTCCCCTTTTTCCTAGTAAACTTTTAGCGAAGACCTTTAGCCTATCTTATTCTTGTAGGTTGTGATAGGTTTTTCAAGGGAATAAATTAATTATTTAAATGTTAAATAGTCTTGAGTCTTTCAGGATTATTTATATTTAATTAATTGGTAACTAAACCTTGGGATTATTTTATAAAGTGACTTTTAATATCTCAATGACAAATTATAAAGTGGGTCACTTTTGAGGGGGGAAATGAAAATAAAAGAAATAAAATAAAGTTATTTCTCTCAAAGGGAAAAGATATAAAAGAAGGAAAGCCAAAAATTAAATTCATTCTACAACTTATTTTATTGGAGAACTTTGGCTTTAGGTCAATAAAAACCTTAGGACGAAATCCCTTGGACTATGAGGTTGATTGGATGAAAACCCAATTCAACCAACTTGGTGGATTCATCCAGAATTCACAATTGCATTCACAGATTAAGATTTTATGAGTTTTGGTGTTGGAAAAGACTATCAATTTTTAGATTATGCTATAAAAGGCGTGGAATACTCTTGGAGGCACCCTCTAATACTATTTTAGCATTCTTTTTTGATGTTGCAGTGGCCAAATTTGGGTATGTATGTATAGGTTCTTATGATATTTATTTCCTAATTCAAACTCTGTAACTTCTAATCCAAATAGCAAGTAAATATCATTTAAAAAAATAGATTCCTATGTTATTGATAGTTGAAACAATGTGGATTTATTGTTTATGAATTTATATCAATTGGGTATGTTTGTATGAATGATTTTTCAATTGTCTTTGGTAAACAAACAAATCAAAAATAGAAATATTTTATGGGTTTTGAAACTTAGTGGAAAAAATCCAGTTCAAATTCTTACAATCTTTGTCAGTTGATTAGAGATAGAGGGAAAAACTATCAAGAAAGAGAGTGTTTCCCATCCCAAGACTAGATCAAGAAAGGCAACAACATATTTTGAATGGCTAATAGGGGAAGTGGCCTCTAGTGGCTTTGGGTAATCTATTAATAATGATATTAAGATCCCGCTGATAAGCCATTAGATGAAGAAGATGTGGAGAGCGACGTCCGAGATGGATGAAGTTGAGGATAAATATATTTAAAATTTATTGAAATCTCTCATGTTGGACCCAAAGCATTTTATGGGTAGATGAATTTTTTTTGATGCAATGCAAGCAATCAATGGAGTGAACATTTTGTCGAATGTTATGGGTTCCTTCTCTTTGCATTCTGATCATACTTATTTGGAAACATTAATCCTTTCTATGGGTCTTGAATTGGCTAATAATAGTCACATTATTTTGGATGGGATGGTGAATATTCAAAAGATTTTGGCCTTCCTTGTGTCTCATCTTAAGACTCAACTACCAAAGGGGTGCCTTCTGTCTCTGCCTTTATGTTGTGTGGACAAGGATGAATAGCCCCTCGACCAAAATGTGGAGGTGCATCTAGTAGTTGATGCAAATGTTGGTGATAAGGTTGGGATCCTTATTTTTGCCAATGAGGTAATTGAGATGGAGTAATTTGTGGTTCTTATTGTGAAAGTTGGTTTCTTTTTTGTATAGACTCTATTCCTTTATGTTGGTGGGCTATTGTAATTTTCCCAAGCAAATTTTTGTTTGTCTTTGTATGGTTTCTGTGACTCTAATAGACTTGCTTCATAGAATTTTGGATAATTAAAAGCTTAGTTTTATAAAAAAATTGTAATTTTTTTGTTGATTGGCTTGTGGTAGAATTTTGTCTTCCCTTGGGAAAATGAGGTGGCTTGTGGTCTTTGTGACACATGTTGTGTTGTTGATTCTCGACAATATGTTATAACCTTGCTAACCTTATTGTTGGGTTTGGATCTATCATTTTTTTGGCCCATTATGGAGGTTTTTTTTTAAATAAATAAATAAAAAGGGGTAAAAATAATATTAATAAGAAAAGAGCATTACAAGAAGAACGGGGGGCAGAAACCCCCAGAAGAAAGCAACATAAACTAAAAAACTAGGCACACACCCAACTAGACAATATTATGAACCTCCCTATCAGCCTCCAAAATTCTTTCCAAATCAGAATGCAACGTAAGGGAGAGAGACCCCCAATCCTCAATGTTTCCACCATCCAAATGGTCAGACGCCCATTTAGCCAAAAAATTTGCTGCCCTATTCCATTCTTGCAGAATATGAGCAAAAGTAACGCTATCCATAAGCGAGCAAATCTGTAAAATCTATTGCACAATCAGAGATAGTTGCCAATTGACGTCTACCACTTTCCTCTTAATGAGCAAGTTAATCAAGACTTGAGATTCTGATTCACAGATAATCCTATGCCAACCTAACGCTTGGTCCTTCTCAAGGGAATAAAGAATGGCCTGACCTTCCATCATGTTAATAGTTTGTAGCCCCTCAAGAATTACAAAAATAAAAATCACTATACCTTCAGAATCTCTTCCTATCCCTCCAGTACCCACGGGTCATAAATTATCTCTAGAGGAACCATCCGTATTGATCTTGAGGATCCCACTAGGGGGGTATTGCCACTGACCAGTCCTGAGAATCTTCTCCTTGACCTGCTTGCTCCTCCTGACACACGCTGACTTACCAGTTAACTGTTGGAATCCAAGTCGCGCCACCACATGAGCATCCTATTTGGTCAAAGGAAGGTAGATTGCACTCTTTGCTTGGATGGTTTCCTAGATCATCCCCACCACTTTCTGCCATACTTGCTGCACCATGACCCTCACCCCCCAAAATTTTTTCCTATTTCTCTCAAGCTAGATCTGCCAGAATAAAAAAATGGAGCCACCCAGCGATATGTCCTGCAGGAAGGGCATCCTTGAGGGGGATTCTCCCAATCCATTCCAAAAATTAACCACAAATTGAGCATGAAGACATGGGCACTACCAAACATCCCACCAATAATGCCAGAGTTTCAAGGCAAAGGGGCAACACAAAAAAAGGTGTGTTGAATCCTCCTCGACCACTCCACACATAACACATATAGAAGGGCCTTGGAAACCCCTCTTTCAGAGATTGTCCCAGGTCAAGCACTTGTTCCAAGCCAACATCTAAGAAAAATAGTTACATTTAGGCCATGTGAAATTATTCCAGACCTATCTCCACTAATGCACTTCCCCCTGGCCAAATCTCTGAAAAAGTAAAGCCTGATATCTAGATGAAACTGTGTAAGCTCCCTTGGGATTGGGAGACCAAATAGCTCATCCTCCTCTAGAAGAGGACTACAATTATGCTTGGAAAGGATGATCAATAGTACCTCATTCTCTTATTGCATCCCATTAACATGCCAAGTTTTGGGAGCTTTCCAACGAGCTACCTCCACATGTCCTTATGTAATGTAAGCTTTGAAGTCACTCACTTGAGACCAACCAGCATCAAGGAATCTCTGACAAAGGTTCAACAAATTTAGAAATTAAGAAATGATGGGAGGATAACCATCCCAAGAGTCAGACCAAAAGAGAGCCTTGGATCCCTGTTTACAAATCTAGAATAAGCCGTTCTTGATGAGAGCAGCCCCTTTTTTGAGAGTACCCCATATTGCCAAACCATTCCCAATAAGCAGATAGCAAGGAATGTCCCTTTGAATGGTTTTAGAGTAGTAATTCTGTGAGAGAATTCTAGCCTAAGCTTTATCTTGTTCGATGTACCATCGCCAATAAAGTTTGGCCACCAAAGCAATACCATTTAAGTCCGTTTGCCTCAGACTGAGCCTGCCATATTGTTTGGGGATGTAGACAATCTCCCATCTAATAAGGCTCCATTTAGTGGAGTTCAGACTACCAACCCATAAGAATTGTTTGGTAACTGAATCAAACTCCTTAACGAATCCCATCGGGGCAACCTGGAGCATACACCTGTAAATGGGTAAAGCCTGCACCACAGATTGGATGAGTTGAACCCAACCTACAAAGGATAACCACTTGTGTGTCCAATGATTCACTTTCACCCAAAATTTCTCCAAAATAGTTTGCCAAGATTATTTGGATGTACAGCCAGCCGAGATAGGGATACCCAAGTAAATCAAGGGGGAAGTCCCAATCTAAAAATGCAGAGTCCTCACGATCCGCTACTGAATAGGGCCCAAAGTATTGAAGAAGAAGATGGATGACTTATCTTCATTGAACTTTTATCCTGAGGCCATTAGATAAACATCTAACACCCTACATAAATTAGCAACTTCAGTCATTGTGGCCATGCCCATAAGGGCAGTGTCATCGGCAAATTGCAGGTGTGACTACGCTGGCAATTCCCCTGCCCATTGCCATCCTTGGATATGTCCTTCCTCTCTGTTCCTGTTGATCAACCTCCCCAAAACTTCAGCAAGGAGAAGAAAAAGGTATGAAGATAGAGGATCACCTTGTCACAGCCCTCTTGTAGCACCAAAAAGCTCTGTGTGTTCTCCATTGATAAGCATTGAGAAGGAAGCTGAGGAAATGCAACTCATGACCCATTGAGTCCATTCATCTACAAAGCCAAAAGCATGAAGAACCTTCCACAGGAATGACCATCTAACCCTATCAAAGGCTTTGGCCAGTCCAATTTAATGAACATCGCCTTATCTTTTGAGCTGGCCATGGAGTGAATGGACTCAATAGCAATAACAATACCGTCTAGGATTTTCTTGCCTTCCACAAAACCACTCTGCTCTTTTGAGATCACAACACTCAACCCTATTTTTAACTTGTCTGCAATGATTTTAGATATAATTTTGTAAACAACTTTGTAAAGGGGTATAGGGAGGAATTGACTTAGCCTATCAACACCTTCGCATTTGGGTATGAGAGCAAGATAGGTCGCATTTGTAGCCTTAAGCATTTGTTTATTCTATTGAGATTCTTAGACACCAGCTAAAAGGTCAAGTTTGATGATATCCCAAAATTCTTGGTAGAATTCAACTGGGAAGCCCTCATGTCCAGCCACTTTCCCTTTTTTCATCTAAACAATGGTTTCCTCAAGCTCTCCAAGTGTGATTGGTTTCATTAAATTTTCATTCATTTCACACGTCGCCAATGATGGAATGCAGAAGAGAACCTGAGCTTCTTCCAGTGATTCCCCGTTAGCATCTTCCTTGAAGAGAGTAGAGAAGTACTACACTACCTCTTCTGAAATTGCCAAAAAGGAGTTAAGGCGCTCACATCTTTCATTAACCAGGGCTGAAATAGAATTTCCATGTCTCCTTGCTTTAGATGAATTGAAGAAAAATGATGTATTTCTATCCCCCTCTTGGAGCCATTCAACCTGAGCTTTTTGCTTCCAAAAAATTTCCTCCCATAGCTCGCATTCCTCCAAGTCTTTCACAACCTATGTTTCTTCTTGCAATAAGTCTTCAGTCAGTCCTTCTTCCCTTATTATTCTTGTGATACCATCAAGCTTGGTCTGTGTAGCAGCCTTAGCATGGAAAATATTCCTAAAACTTTGGTGATTCCACTGCTTGAGCTTGTACTTCACATATTGTAGTGTTTTGGCAAAAATGTACATCATCATACCATGGGTAGGCCTACCCCAACGCCACCAATTGGAAACACACTCATGTAGAGATTAATCCCACAGCCAAATGAGTTGATATCTAAAGGAAGGAGAGCACGGGTGATACTGTGAGACACTATTAAGCTTGATGGACCAATGGTCTGATCCTCTCCAATCCAAAATTTCAGACCTTATTGACCACATACCTCCAACCCAAAAAGCTGAGACCAAAAAATGGTCAAGTCTCTCAGCAATGCAATGTTTCCCACTCCTACGGTTGTTCCAGGTAAACTGTCCATTATTGGGCCTGACGTCAACTAAATTCAAAATTTCAATGTAGTTACGCATTAGCAAAGCAGATGGGTCTAGCCTTGATGTGCCACCACTCTTTTTGGTCAAATCAAGAATATCATTAAAATCACTTGCCATAATCCAAGGGTGGAAGGGGATCAGGCTACGGACAAAACTTATGTGGCCCCATAAGGAGTTTTTACCTTGCCAATAATTGGGAGCATAGATATTGGAGAAGAGAATGACTTCCCCCATCTCAAAGCTAGAAGCAATCATAGTCATGGAGTACTTAGAAGTCGGCCAGCCTATGAGACCAATCTTTCATGGGTTCCACAGACAAGCTAGTCCTCTTGAGTATCTGGTAGCGCCAATACATTGACATTCTCCTTGCCACCACAACTTGGGTGCATCTAGACATGTCTTCAACTGAAATCTTAGTCTCCTGCAAGAAAAGGACATTCGGCCTATGACATTTAATCAGGTTGTGAACATCTTGTTGTCTAGGGATATTGTTCAAACCCCTTACATTCCAAGATATTATAATCATTTCAAAGAGCTTAAAAAGTGTGCATCTAGAGTCTTTACTGACCCCGACTCCACCAAAGTCTCTCCCATTAGCTTGATCTTTTCTTGGTCCTTTTTTTAGCCAAACTTGCCAGATTTCTCTCCCCCTCCTTTCTTAAGGTTTTTTGCAGAAGTCCAAGATGAGGAAAAGATTTACTGCTTCTTACTGCCCCTGGGTTCCCAATTTTCCTAGTAAGGGGCATATTTTTTGTCTTCTTTAAGGGGAGCAACTGTGGAAGTCATTCCTTCCAAAATCATTAGCTATTGGTCCATATCCATATGACAATCTCTAGCATCTTGTGTTTCAGTTAAAGCCCCTGAAGCATTGGTCTCCTAAGCTGGTCCCTCAATCCCCTGGTCCAAAATCGTCAACCCAAGATTCACCTCCTACTGATTAAGGTCATCCAATATTTCAAATCTATTGAGTGAGTCATCTAATTGTCTTTCCTTCAAGGACCATTTTTGGCCTCTATTTCTATATTAGCCTTCAACTGGCATAAAACCATTAGTTTCAGGCATCTCACCTGGAATTAGACCCCTTTCTTTATCAGTACCAGAAGGAGTGCGAGTAGATTGAGTAGGCTGAGGTGAAGTGGATTTTGAGGTGGGACACCATTGCTGCAAATGCCCATAAGCATGACATAGATGACAACAGAAAGGGAGGGTTTCATAATCCAGCGTTTGTACCCATGAAAAAGGGCCCGCACTCATTTCAATATCATCTGGTAATGGCTTACTAAGATCAATTTTAACACAAATGTGGGCATAAGTCATTACCTTTTTCCCCAGGAGTGACATTGAGGAACCTACTAGCCTTCCCAACAAGGATGCAAGCAATTGGAGAGTGTCTTCATGGTAGCATTCCACTAGAAAGTGGGGCAGATGCACCCACATCGGGACACAATTTGGTAGTTCCTCTGAAGGTATGAAACCAGCATGCTAGGGCTTGATATATAGTCCCACTTGATTATGGAAGTAAGGACCTCCATCAAAAACTCATTAACAATCTATTATACAAGTAAAAGTGACCATGAAATAGTTATTGGCCAGTAATGTAATATCCATATCTCTTTCTGGTGCCCACGTCCTCTGAGCCCATGCTTCCAAGAATAACAGTGACTTCCTAAGCCCCAAAAACTTGCAGTACAGGGAGTGATTGGAATAGTATTCAATGTCTTCAGCAATCATTTCCATTGGTATAGCCAGCATGGGCCTCTCCTTACATCTTTCCAGACAGCCATTGACTTTGGGGATGCGCATACTTGGTTGCTCAAGAGCAGCAAAAGAACCTAAACCTTGTAAAAGTGGAGCCTTCCCACTGCTGTGCACTCCTTGGGACACTTGCTGCAGTCTAAGCGCTTCCCTGTAGTTGTGCCCTGCTTTCTGCCTTGTCGCGCCCTCCTACTCGCCTTCATCCATTGCACTGTCTTCCAAGTCTTTAGATTTTTTTCCTGCATTCACTTCTTTGATTTCTTTCAGACTTTTTCGGCCCATTATGGAGGTTTTCCCAAGTGGTTTCTCATATTTTGTTTTAGTTTAGGATGTACTCCTAGATAACTTAGCATAAAAACAAAAAAACTATATAAAAGAAAAAAAAATTTATTATTTTTAATTTGTTTGTAATCTATAATAAAATTTATATTTAATTAAATTATAAAAAATATAAAAAAATATTATAGACTACATAAATTTAATATAAAATAAATATTATAAACTAAATATTAAAACCTAAATAGAAAAATACTCTACCCTAAAGTAAAAGTAAATAGTATAATCTCAAACTATAAATTTATAAATACATACAATTTGGTATAATCATAAAGCTTAAATAAAAATCAAATATAACCACAACATAGTTGGTTAAGGGATTTGGGTTCCTCCCATATAGGTCTTGAGATTGATTCTTGCTACTCTAATTATCTTGGAGTGTTGGTTTGTGTGGGCCCAACTGCCTCCCCTAGGGATTGGTGGCTCCCCCCAATGAACAATTGGCTATGTATGCAAACAACAACAATAAATCGGTATAGATTATTATCACTTGATGATTTCCTAATCAACTATGTATACATATTACAAACTTTGATGATACATTTCTAATATACTAAATAAACTTAATTAGATTATGTTAAGAAACTTAATGAAACTTAGTGTACTTGGTGCTCAACTATATGATAAGTGCTCCTAGTTACCCCTTAGTCTGCCGACACTATCCCCTCCTAAACATATATATATGCCCTTTCCTTTAAATTCTTGGAGCTATGAAGTAGGATAGGGATTGTGATACCATTATGTGGTATCAACCACCACTAATGTCTATTCATTTTTCCATTTTTAGCTAGCTCAAAAACTTGTTCTTCATTATGTCAAAATTCTTGCATACCACATAAATTATTTGTAATGTCCTTCATCATTGTAAACTTGAAAATAAATTACTTGTCAAATCTTCACTCTTCCCATTTATCCTATTTCTATTAAACCTACTAAGTCACTCCTCTTCACTCAACCATTAACATTTATTCAAAAATGCTTTGTCTATCTTTTGGCACACTTAGTAAGGGCATATTGATTGATGATTACCAAACATGATCCTCACTCATCATTTACTAGTCATATGTGTTGATCGACAATTGTAGGTGACTGGTCAAACTCATTAATTAATGATTGATTGACATGTTTATTTGTTGGTGGTCACCATTCAAAAAATTAATTATTGTGTTTGATTAATTGATTGTCTTGCAAAACATTATCACCAATTGACTTTTCATTCAACTAGAATGGTGCATGTGACTACAATCAAGTCATTCACTTCATCATTGGATTATATTTATTAATAGTTTTCAATTATACTTTTGGTTCAATTTTCATTTTCCAATTCATCTATAGTTTCTTTGTGTTTGTTGTTTTTTAAAAAATTACTAAATATGAAGGTTTCAGTATTTCATATTCTCCAATATGCAAAATTTATTGATGTACTTGTCTTTTGACCATTCAAAGACAACACACCCTCTTTTTCAAGTTCAAATTCATTATCGAAATCATCACTAGAACTAGATTATTCTTCACCAATTATTTGATACCTTAACTTGTCCATCATCAACTAAGCTTTATCAATTTTAATTGTGAAAGTATTATGCTCTAATTGGTTCTATTTCATGAAATTTACTAAGTATGAAAGTTTTTGCATTTGATATTCTCCCATTTATAAAAATTGATGGGCCTTTATTGATGTATTTGTTATCTTCCCAACTGTCATCTAAGTGTAACATACCCTCTTTATCATGTTCAAATTCATTATTGAAATCACCATTAGAACCACATTATTATTTTCCAATTATTTGATCCCTTAATGGTCATTCGATCTTTATTTATTTTAACTATGATAGTCTTATGCTTCTCAGTCATGAATATCTTTAACTTGTTCTAGGCATGGATGTCCTAATATCATAATCATATTATGTCAACACTCTTTCTATTTATATAATCACAAACATTGCACTTAATATTTTTCCTATAAATTTTATCTTTCAATATAATAGTATATTGAGAGGATTATTTCTTCTTGATTTGTGAATTTCAATCTAAAATCTAATTTTATTAATAGTGTGATTTTTATAGCTTCTTCCATAATTTTTATGGTAACAATCACATCAAATCCTCCATCAATTAAGGTGTTTAAAAAGACCACATCCCCCATTTTTATAGTTATTTTGGGAACATATTCCCAATATTAGTACATTCCTTTCATCAATTGATTGTTGTAATTCTTCAGGTGGGTTGACTATTTAGGACTGTGCTAGTTGTGGAAAATAATATGTTAAAATTTTGATCGGTTATGTGACAATGGTTTCATCGATCAATGATACCAACCATTGTATTGGATTACGTTCTTCTCTTACTTCATGGTTTTATTCTTTTCTAGTGCATGGTTGTCAAATCCTTGTTTTTGGTGGTGGTGTAGTTTCGTAAACCTAAACCATGTTATCTGATTGATTATTTAAGTCTTTCATAACTTGTATCACATCTTACATGCATTGTTTTCTATTTTCATATATGATTATTTCACATTCTCTACTTGTGTAATCTAATTTTTTTTGTTGCCTTAATAATTGCCAATAGGTACTTATCTTCACACTCCCTTGTAATTTCAACCATGTCTATTGATTTCATTTTAATACAATGATCATCATGGTCATTCAATTGGATCACATTTGATGCATAATTTAGATACTTCGGTTGGTGAAATTAGACAATAATTATAACCCCATTTATTGCATATTTGGCATTGTATGATAATTCTACCCCTTTTAGCCCTAATATTTAGAATTCATGGTTATTTTATCCTTTATGTTTGGAGTTATTGGCCCTTCACTCACTACTCTAATGCCATCATGCATTTATAATGAGCATCGATTATTTTTTATTCAAGCACTCATTTATATTGTGAGTCCTTACATTAAATACTTGACAAAATATGATAGAAAAATTATCCTCTTAATTCCTTTAGTTTTGCATTTGAAATACTGAATTCTTATTTTTCCTATTTCACTTTTTCCCATTTTTCTTATTCAATAATTTTATGACTTATTCTAATTTAGACTCACGTCCTTTTTCATATTCCTCTCTCTTTTTCAAAATTTTTAGTTATTCAACATCTAACTTATGTTGATATGTGTGTTGAAATTTTGATGTGGGTACTACTTGTAAACTTTCCCTAAATACATTATGTAACCCATTTACAAGATATTTCTACTTCAAATCATCCTCACAAGGATTGTCCAACACTTGGACAATGTTTAACATTCTTCAATTATAGTCTTTGATCAATTTACCTTATACTAGTTAATTATTTCTAAATTTTGACATCCATATGCCACTTCCTAAATTCTTGTGAGTTTTATTTTACTTGTTGCCATGAACTCTTGTCTTTAACTTTTAACTAACCAAACCACTTGATCACATAATCTTGTAACATCTATGGAAAATATTCCAATCTTTCCTTATCCTTCAAAATATTTTTAGCTTTCTAGTCATATATTAGAGAGGATTACAAAGCAAGTTAGTCAAGCATTAGTCCATAAATAACAAAAAATGTATAAATAAATAACTAACTAAGCCTATCTAGTCCTATGGGAATTACAAAGGATAACAAGAAATAAATGAAAGAAAACAACATCATATTACGTTTCCAAATGGATTCACCATACCCATGTGGCTCAAAACCATGCTCTCCTTTGATCAAGCATCATTGTATTTGTCAACAAAGGTGGCAAACTCCTCCAATGCCTCAAGAACACTCCATAAAACCTAGGCTCATGATTCCAAATCACTAAACTAGCGTATCGATGAATCTTGAAAACAAAATCAATGACCAAATGAAAAGGGTTGTGGAAAAAATTTAAGATTATAACTTTCCAATATTCAAGCTTAAAATTCATGTCCATGGCCTCTCTATTTATAGATTTTTGAGATTGGTTAGAATCAACCATGACCATCCATCTCAAAATTGAGATGTGTGGCCTTGGATAATAATAATGTTTGGAATTAAATCCATAATTATCTTCATGATGACCTTAGAATAAGGGGCATTGAAGAGGCATGGGAGGCATTAACTAGGCATGGGTGACCCATAATCCTGATATTTGTTGCATTTATGGCCTAGGGATGTCTTCCCAAGAAATGATGTCACCTGATGATGCAGTTAATAGGAATCAATTTTCAAAAATAAATATTCAACAACTCTCATGGAAAATCCACTTAATCTCTTCATTTGGATTAATTAGCCTTAAACAAGGTTAATCAATATTTTGCAATTATTTGAAAATTGGTCCTCAATTAATCAAAATGGTTAGAAAGTCATATTACTAGGTCGTAATTTGACTAGAGACGAATTGGAAGGTGATGTTAGATGCATTAGGGATGTATTACCATTTAGGATGTTTCTAACACCAAATAAAAAAGGTACATGATGTGTACCAATGAATTAGAAGAAATGAGTGATCTAGAGCACTAAATGGCAAAATTGTCATTTTGACTCAAAATGATCTGATCAAAGTTATCTAGCCCATAAAATGCATTTCACTATTTAGGGATACTTTAAACTAAATTGGCACCTTTAAGTGACAATTTTGAATCATTGAAGGCATTTTATGTATTTTGACCTGAAATATGCATTTGAGTGCAATTCGAGTAAGATTGACAATTTCAACACAAATGGTGTTAGGAATTGGATGTCTACATTTTGCCCCTATTTGAGAAGGTGTAGTGAGACATTTAGGTGAAGCAAAATATTTTTAAAGAAAATATTTGTCAAGAATAGATTGGAATAGACCCATGATGCCCGCTCGAGAGGATATACTAGGATGGAAGAAAAGGATGGACTATCAAAAAGAGAGAAAAAGTAAGAGATTAACCCATGGAATAGATCACATCCAGATGAGTTAATGCTTGTAAAAATGATTACCATCAATGATAAAAATATAATTAGGAGTATAATATGCCCTAGAGATGGGGCGAATAGGAAAGATACAATCCATAAATTTAAGGGAGACACTATAAATATACCCAATTTGAGAGTATAAACTGCATGTTTACGACATTGATCAATCTTGAGACAAGTTGCACACTAAAATATTACCATCATGGGAATTAGTGTGGAGAGATTGGGATTAGAGGAAAAGAGAGGGTGTTCTACTTTAGGAAGGGAAGCACCACTATAATGGGGTCTCTAAAGAGAATATAATAAGAAGTACTCCAGTAGAGTTAATTTGATCATGATAAGATAGTTTTGACCCAATAAGGCAAATATTGATCATTGGTAAAGAATAAATAATGATTTGCCCTTGTAGATCTGATTTAATGTGGACGTGGTTCAGATGTTGTGACCCAATATGGGTAATTGACAAGCATAATAACTCAAGGACATAACTGAAAAGATAGGCTAAAGTGAGTAGGTAAAAACATACATGCGATGGTGTAATGGCTTAAAAAGCCATATAAAACCAAGCATATGAGAATGCACAAAGTGAGGAGAGAGATGAAAATAAGAATGGAGATAGCCAAGCGAACCTGAATAGAAATTGAGCATTGCCTACATAGTTCCATGGACTCATGTTCCAACATGAACTTTAGGCCAATGTAGTTCACCCAAGTTTGGGAGAGAAATGGAATGAGGAATAATGAAAAATGACCAAGAATTGATTAAACTCATAATTTATGCAAAGAGATGCACATCTAAGCATAGAGTTGAGTGATAAAATGCATGTTACCTAGATGCCTAATTCCATATCATGAGCCTCGATTTTACAAAGAGTTCTTGAGAATCATTCATCGAAGCTGATGTTGACATAAAGACTTTGAGACCTGAACACAAAGTGCTTGCTATAGTAAAAGAAATTAGGCATCATAAGTATGAATAACTTAGAATGACATATGATTCCAATTGAACTAAGCCAATTCAAATGTGAATATCTATAACTAAGTATAATGGTAAAATAATGAACAAAACTAGAGTTACAATGATTTACATTTAAACAAAAAAGAAAAAACAAAGAAAAAAGAAAAACATAAATGAACCTAATTGAAAATCAAGATATGAACAATCAAGACTTAAAGTAGGAACAAGAATGTAGAAAATCAAGGCAAGAACAACTTGATAACATAAGATCAAGATATGAATAACCAAGATTTATGTGGACCATCAAGAGGTACATGGAAAAGACCAAACAGGAAAACAAAAGGCCAGATAATAAACAACACACACAAAATGTTTTTGAGTTTTTGAATGTTTTACAAATGTTTTTGGAATTTTCTAAGTATCCCAACTCAATTGAGGATTAAGAGATACAAAATGATCCAACTCATGAAATGACAAGATCATGCCAGCTTAAAATGCTCACAATATGATGAGAGTGTATGATAAGAGAGACTAAGTTGACCTCGACATGAATCGAGCATGGCTTATATAACCCCAAAATAATCCCAAGTCACAGTAATTTTGTCCACACAAAAGGTGATGAAAAACTGACTAGGTCACAATAAGTTCATAAAAAAAGGTGAATGACAAGACTAATGATAATAGTAATGACTGAATGATGCGGTAATACATGATAAAAAGGTATTATACCTAATTTTCCCATAGGAAATTATAATTAGGAAACAATGTCATAACACTAATTTTCCCAAAGGTGGTTATAATCAGGGGTACCAAAACAATATTGATTTGCCCATAGGTCAAAATGGGATAAACAAGATGAATAAAAAATAAGCCTTGGTCAATAGTAAAGAAATGGTATAATGAAATGATCAAAAGAAAATTAGATACAGTGGCAACAAAGTTTCCCCCAAGCAATGACTAGATCAGATTACTCACAAAATGGTGAGAGCATTGGCTTAGGTTGCTCACAAAATGGTGAGAGTGTTCAAACTTAACAATTTCTCACAAAATGGTGAGATCATGGGAAAGGGGTGACAAAGCTGACATCAATAAAAATTGAGAACTACTACATAGTCCCAAAGGAACTCAAGTTAATGTAGTTTAAACAACATGCTTTATGGATCTCAATGGTATAATAATGCCTAAAAAGGGTCTATAGGGTTATCCCCAAGAGATGAGGCATAGTAATGGAAAATGGGTGAATGGTAGATGAAAAATGGTTTTGTTGATCTTACTAAAAGGGAGATGCACGTCTTAGTCAATATGTGAGACAACAAAAATGATTAGCTATATAAGTTGTTATCCAACACCCTTTCAAAACAATTACTCTGTTAAGAACTTATTGTTGATCTGGATCTCAATAGTGTGTTCATGACATTCATAGATCATTGATTCTACTTCCTTTAAATGTTGAGACAAGATATCCTTATAACCTTGATAAAGGAAAGTGCTACTAGTGATGGTAAATAATGGTAGGATAAATGAGATAAGTGGGTGATAAATAGGTGGGTGATAATGGAATGTATAATGAATAGGAAATAAATGGAGATCAGGACATTTAGTCACATGTAATGTTGTTGATGCTAGATTCAACATAATTTTGGTTATGGTGGGGTCAAAGACCTCTAAATATGCTCTTCAGAGGACCATCAAATTGTTATGTTACTTGATCTTGAGATTAGCTACCATCTGATTATGTTGTACATTGGAAGCTATTTTGATTTGATATTTGATATTATCTTCAGTAAACAATGAAAAAATTTTGTGCTTAGGTATTGGTGCCTTGATGAGGTGTTCACCAATGAATTTGTTTTTATCATCCCATAGTGCCTCTGAGAAGGTTTCACAAAGAGATGTTAACATTTGAATTTGATTGTCTTCTAGTGCCTTCAAAAAGGTGTCACTAAGAGATGCAGATTTTGATAGTTGCTTATCCCCTAGCACCTCTGAAAAGGCTTCACTAGGATATTATTCTTATTTTGAATGAATTTGGTCTTGGTCCCCCTGATATTTTACAAATGATATGTTGCCATGGATGTAGTTCAACAAAGTGTGGTTCTATCAGTCTTGATCGACACTTATGGGAGGTGGAATGTCAATATGATGGCTATGTTGGGTGGTAATAATGGGATGGTGAAAGGTAACACAATCCTCGTAGAAGATACTAGGAGATATTACATTGATGCTAAATTAATCATCCTCAAAAATCATATAAGGATCACAAATATATTCAAATTGATTTGTAAGGCAATTTTAACCAATGTTATAACAACCAGTACTATAATCTATTTTTTACTCTAATTTTGAAGCAAAGGACTTTGAATCCAATGTCACAACTGATGTTGATTCTATTTCTGACGCTAAATCCAATGTCAATTCAAAAATGGAACCTAACTCTAATATTGATTCTTCATCTGATATGGTTATTTTGATAATGTTCTATTGAATGTTAAATTTTTGACAATGGCCTATGATGGCATAATGGGCTCAATAAAAATTGATTCATCTTGGAAGGGTTCAACATAGACTAACTTGTCTAAGTGAATCCCCTCAAAAAGAGGGAATTAGTCAAGGGATGTCTTGACAAAATTGTGTCTATCAAAGTGAGACTCCTCAATGAGTGGGAAAAGATCAAGAGACAACTCTATCGAGACTAGCTTGTCAAGGAAATGAGGCTCTTTAAAAATAGGTAACATATGAATAGGTAACTTATCACAATTTATCTTGTCATAAATGGGTGTTTCAACAATAACATGTTGTTTTTGGTTTACCATTGGTTGTAAAAGATTAATTTTCAACACATTTGGATCCTCATAAGATGGCTTTTGAAGAGGTAATGGTTCTTATTTTGGCTCAAAGATCAACACAAAATTTATAAAGTGGGGAACATTTGGTTTAGCGGGAACAATGGTTTGTGGTTCAATAATGGACTCTTTAAATATTTGAATATTGAAAAAGGGATAAAAAAACTGGTTCATCAAATGGAGGTTATTCAATAATAAGTTCATCAAAAACTGGTGATGGGCCAAGAATGGTAACAACTAGATGCTTCTTAATTTGGTTGCTTGTGCAAACCAAACGAGGAGGTCCTAAAATGGTAATGACTGGATGCTTCTTAGTTTGTTTTCTCATGCAAACTAAAGGAGGAGATTCTAAAATGGTGATCTTGGTATGTTTTGGAGTTTGATTACTTACACAAGCTAAAGCATCCAAGTCTTCTTGATAAACCCAATCATTCCAATCGAGAGTTGGATCATAAGTTGGATCTTGACTGTGTTCCCATGACTAATTTTTGTGAGGTGGATAGACATCTATCTCACAAACCATATTATCACCATAGGGATCTTGAATAAAGTCATAAAATTCATTTTGTGCATCCATTCTATCATAAGTTGGATTATCTATGACTGCACCATAAGTGTAGCTAGACATATTTGCATTTAATGAAGAAATCTCTAAAAATAGAAAGACTTAAAGTTCTACAAACTCTGAAAAGTGGTGTTTAAAAGATAAAAGGTTAAACCTTGGTTGAAAGATTAAATCTGCATCTCAAAAGTAGTTTGTGCTGAGGTTTGGCATAAAACAACCTAATGTCAAATGTCTAACATCAAAGGTTTTTGAAGAAAGGTTGTGTTTTCCCAAACAAAGTCACAAAAAAAATGATGAAGATAGGCACTCAAACAAACAAACAATCAATAGTGTTCAAAATTGGCTAATCATTTAACTGAAGTTATACAACCTAAAAGAAAAAAATCTATGTACCAAACCCATGAATTGAGGCCTAAACAGAAATCAATCAATGTTTGGATCCAAACTCGACAAGGTTAATTGAAAATGCAATGTTGAAGACTAGGATTGGACCAAACAAGCTAGACAAGAGCGGACAACATAATGACACATAAATAAGGTCCAAATGGTATACATGGCATGGTTTGAAACAAATGGTTTTTGATATAATGGTAAACAATTTCTTGAAACAAATTGAGCAACATAATGGCGTAAGCATGCTCAAATGATGTGGTCAATTGTTATGTTTCAAAGACTTAAAGGAAAAAAATATTTGACATGATTTGGGCAGCATAACGCTACCCTTCTTAACTCAAATACATGATTTTGACATATCTTATGAACAAATAAACAAGTTTTAGCCTCAAAGCATACCAAGCAAATAATGACCAAAATACACTAAGTATAATCATCCAAATCCTAACAAGGGTATGGTAAAATGGGGTTGAATAAAACTAATTGGTTTTAAATCATTCTAGGGGAATCAACTACACAATGAATTTCATGTCAAATGATGCAAAATATAAGCACAAAAATTGGGTGACCATGGCATTGGCTAGTTGTAAAAAGGTCTAGTCTTTTTTACAACCACTACATCCTGTTATTCACTCAGTGTAGTGCGATGTCCAAATGCAGATACATATCATATGAAACTCCAACTAGGAGTAAAATGAATTCATTGTTGGGAGATGAAACCTCAGGTCAAAGCTTCCCTAAAGAACTCATGGGAGGTAATGACATCCCCCTCACAAGCCAAGTTTGCATAAAAATAAAGAAATCATGAAATAGAAATACTTTAGGGTCATTTTCAAGGTCACCCAAACTTTGATGAGTTTTTGGGGAGTGATTTAGATGACATTATTTCTAAGATTTGTACTAGGCTATTTGAAAGAGGAATGGTGCTTTTGATTCCAAGGGTTCCCTAAAGGGGACAAATGAAAGAGCATACAGGTAACATTCCTTTTTTTACCAAACAAAATCTAATTAAATAACTATTGAATACAAAAATTGACAAGTGTGTTCAATTTTAAGCCCAAATGAAAGATTTGGTGGTGTTCATTTGACCTCTTGGTCTTAAGATTGTGAACTTTGAAAACATTCATCTAAACATCTAAATTTTTCATTAAACACCAAAACAAAGTTCCTAATTGATTTTTAAACATGAAAAAGGTGATTTAAAACATGTTTTTATAAAATGTCAAGCTTGGTCCTATAGAAAAAATGTTAGCATGTCCTTTAGCTTTGAAGCTCTTTTTGGTTTAAAATAGTAAGCTTTAGAAAAAGAGCTCTCAGGTCTATGTTTTAAGAAAAACACAGTGACTGACATTCGTTTATTTAACTGATGACGGTTACATTTGATAACTGATGTTAGTTATCCAAATGACATCAATTATACCAATGTGACTGATGGTAGGTATACAATTGATGTTAGTTTTTCTAATCAACATCGGTTAAGATATGCAACCGATGTTGGTCTTACTTACTGATGTTGGTTACTATGTAAAACTGTGGCAAACAAAAGTTAGAAAATTAATTTGCAAGAGTTTTAAGGGTCCAAATGAATATTTTGAAGTTTTAAAATGATCTTATTTAGGTGTGAGATGTGTATAGTCCTATTGGGTGTGTTGAGAATGTAGAGAGGATTACAAAGTAAGTTAGTCAAGCGTTAGTCCATAAATAATGAAAAATGCATAAATAACTAACTAAATAAGCCTATCTATTCCTATGGGAATTACAAAGGATAAAAAGAAACAAATAAAAGAAAGAAACATCATATTACCTTCCCAAATGGGTTCAACATACCCATGTGTCTCATAATCATGTTCTCCCTTGATCAAACATCCTTATCTTTGTCAACAAAGGTAACAAACTCCTCCAATGTCTCAAGAACACTTGATAAAACCTAGGCTCATGATTCTAAATCACTAAATTAGCCTATCAATGAATCTTGCAAACAAAATCAATGATCAAATGCAAAGGGTTGTGGAAACAATTTAACATTATAAATTTTCAATATTCAAGCTTAAGATTCATGTCCATGGCCTCTCTATTTATAGATTTTTGAGATTGGTCAGGATCAACCATGATCGTCCATCTCAAAATTGAGATGTGTGTCCATGGATAATCCTAATATTTGGAATTAAATCCATAATTATCTTCATCATGACCTTGGAAGAAGGGGTATTGAAGAGGCATGGGAGGCATTAACTAGGCATGGGTGATCCATAATCTTGATATTTATGGCATTTATGGATTAGAGATGTCTTCCCAAGAAATGATGTCACCTGATGATGCAGTTAATAGGAATCAATTTTCAAAAATAAATATTCAAAAACTCTCATGGAAAATCCACTTAATCTCTTGATTTGGATTAATTAGCCTTAAACAAGGTTAATCAACATTTTACAATTATTCGAAAATTGGTCCTCAATTAATCAAAATGGTCAGAAAGTCATATTATTGGGTTGTAATTTGATTGGAAAGGAATTGGAAGGTGATGTTAGATTTATTGGAGCTATATTACCATTTAGGATGTTTCCAACACCAAATAAAAAAGGTACGTGATGTGTACCAATGAATTAGAAGAAAAGAGTGATCTAGAGCACTAAATGGAAAAAATGTCATTTTGACTTAAAATGATCTGATCAAAGTTAGCTAGCCCATACAATGTATTACCCTATTTAGGGATACTTTGACCTAAACTAACACTTGTAAGTGACAATTTTGAACCATTTAGAGTGTTTTATGGATTTTGACCTAAAATGTGCATTTGAGTGCAATTTGAGTAAGATTGACAATTTCAACACAAATGGTGTTAGGAATTGGATGTCTACAATATTCCCAATTTAAGTAATGCATAGTTTGGTCTTTGTTTGGTTTGCCACCAAACCTGGTCAATTTGGAAATCAATAATTACTTTGACTCTATTCTTTTCCTTTACAATTTTTTATAGTTTTTCACTTTTGTGGGTAGTTTATTGGTCTAAGTGACTAATTACATTAGGTAGAAACAATAAAACTTGAATCCTTATCGACACCTAATGTCACTTCCTTTCTAACTTATAGCTTAACTTATGATACTTTTAATTTTCCAATCTCAGGTAACAAAAATTTAATTTTTATTTTTGAGATACAGACTTTGTTGATATCAATATCACTTGAATGCCTCAATCTCCAAAATGATATGGATCTACTCACATCCCTTGCTTTCTATTTAGTAACTTATTCTTTGACACATGTGATTGCTATTTATAAAGAATGAAAAACCTTTACTTGATCTCTTAATTGGCATGGTGTTCTTTTACAATGTATTTTTAAAACATAGTAAGCATATATGACAAAAAAACAAAATGCAAAATATAACATCTATGAACAATCAACTATGTATGCAAATAACAAGAATAGATTGGCATATCTTGTTATCATTAAATACTATAACGTTTGATGATAATTTTTCAATATTCTAATTAAAATTAATTATAATATGTTGAGAAAATTAATAAAAAATAGTGTACTTGGTGCTAAACTATATAATCTGTGCACCTAAGTACCCCTTAAGCTACCTATAGTGTTGTTCACCTTTTTTTATATTAATGAGGCAATCTCTTCACAATTCATTTATTGCTAAAAACATTATAACTAAACACCCAAAAATTAAATATTATTGGAAGAGAAAATGCCCTTGACCACCCCATATGATGCAATGGGTGCTCTTGCATCAAATATAATGCATGAATTGATGCATCAGGGCAAATAAAAACTTGAACTTATTTCCATGTGCAAAATTACAATAATGGGGTAGAAACATGTTTGATTATGCGAGTGTTCTAAATCCCCTCAGAAATGATTAGCAAGTCTAAATCACTTATTTGCTTTCAAAATATGTGTGTTAGAAAATACTTTGAAAACCTAAGAAAGAAGGTATCTTGCGATTTTAACTTATTTTTACGTTCAAATGTGCCAATACTATAGATATTTTATGGGGACTAAACACATGTTACAAAAGAAAATTCTTCAATGGAAGACCATGTCTATATTTCAAAGGAAGTCCCAAGATCAATGATTTACACACATATCATTGCATCAAAAATAAAATGATTGTAAAAGATCTGACTATGAGGGCAAAAGTTGGATCTTTCAATTTCCAATGAAATATTCTTAATGAATCCACAATAGTAAACTAAAGGTTGAAAATTCCCTACATTGGACATGAAACTTAAATGACAAAATTTGGACTTGAAAACTTATTATGGTTAAAAAACAGATAGATTTTCCTAGTGAGGAGTACAATATTTGATTGAGTTATGGGAAAAATTTGTCTTTCAATTTCAAAGGAAATATTTTGAACACATCTCCAATAATAAACTAAAGGTAAAAAATGCCCTTCATGATGATCAGTCACTTCTAAAATGACAAATTTTGGTTTTGAAAACTTAAAGATTAGGGCATGTCCCAGTAGGGTAAATTCTCCTCAAGATTAACTCCTCCCAATTTGGATATTTTGCATTTTGAAAAAATGTTATGAAGATAATTAGTAGTGGATGGGATCCACCTTCTAGATGTGAATACTCTAAATAATCTAGATGTGCGCTTATCATAAATATAAGATCATTTATTTTTACATGTAAACCCACCTCCCATTACATCCCATGTTTACACTTACATCAATATTAATATGCCAACAACATAAAAGGGTGGGGAAAAGTACATGGAGCTAGCCACTACTTATGTTAATGCCCTTTCAAGATGATCACCATCCCTTAGTGCTCTCATTTTTTAAACCAATAATTTGGCCCTTGAATAAACCTCTTCATGCTTTGGTTGTGCCAAAACATGAAATTATTACTATGATGCATCCAATAGGTGAATTATGAAGGCAAGTATAAATGCTATCTCTAAATTATTTTATATCCAATTCTTGAGCTAACTACAATGCTAGATATGGCCAACCCACAATGCATAAGATTTATAATTCTCATCTCCATATGATTTTACAATGTCTAAATTTTATTTACTCAATGGGTATGGGGATCATTAATTACATCCTAAGTTATTTTGTGTTTCTCTTGAGAAATATGGTTATAATAATTGAATGTTACTTGAGACATTTCTTAGAAGCTTAACATGTCATTCTTTAAATTGGTTGGACATTTTAGCTAGGGGTTCCCTTCACACCTTCCTTTAATTGGAGGAATCTTTCCTATTTCAATTTATTACTAATAAAGGACCACTTGATACATTTAAGTGTATTCATTCTCTTCACCAAGGAAAATATGAGTTTATTTATGATTATATTCCTTAGATTCAAAATTAGCATGCATTCTTTGATATATCAACCAACAGATCTAGAGAAACAATAAATCTTTCATAGAAATCTTTTGCTTCCTCTCAAGGATAAAGTGCTTTATTCTTCTTAGGAATCTTAAAAACATATTTGCTATGATATCATGTCCCTTGAGGATGATATTTTATGATAACATATACATAACTATGAGACTCAAAACTTTAAATTAGTCCTAACACTAAACATGCAATAATCATGATAAATCCCAAACCATTGGCTAATTATATATTGGCACCTACAACAATTCCTCCACCCTCTGTTAGTAGATCAAAAAAAATTCAAAAACTTAAAATGAAAATCAAAGTACAACTCCTACATCAAAGTATCTCCAATAGTGACATGTAAACTAAAAAAAAGTACGCACAGGTCCATATACTTTCGATACAATATAAATAGGAACAAAAAAATCCAAACAATGACAATAAAGTTGTTCACTCTTTGAATGACATGCCTTTCCAAGGCCCAAAAATTTACAACTTGAATAGATCTAGATCATGCTCTTGAAATAATTAGAAGAAAATCATGGATAATGCATCTGTTTAATTTTTTAGTAATTTTGAATTCAACATTTTAAACAAATTCATTTAAAGCTTGTAAGGTATAAAAAAAGCCACATTCATAAGTAACAATTTTGTAAAATTAGCCATATACTTTTTATTTTAAACTTCAAAGTTTTATAAGTACCTGGTGCATCTCTACTTCTAAAAAGTACCTTATCATTAGGGAAAACTCATGCATGAATAAAATTGAGATGATAATTTAATTGGTTTTAAATATGTCCACAAGCCCCAATAATCTATGAGAGCATAATTTCTTGCAGCTCTCTCAACCCCTTGATGATGCATAAATTGAAAGAGGGGTGGTTTCTTTAAGAAGGTTGCCTTCTTGTAGACACCAAAAATCTATACATGGTGATTTCAAATGTTGCAACTCCCTTGGACCACCTCAGGACCCTTTTGGGCCCAACCCTAGCCTTTCAGTCACAAACCAGACCTAGCACTAGTCAATTTGACCTACTAGCTAAACCTACCTTTTAAATCAACATTACCTTGGCCCTCGATGGCTGATGGTTACCTTAACTATTGACGTTCACCTTGACCATTGACGATCAGGTTCCACCATCTAAACCAACTCAAATGACCCTTCACTTTGACTTGATTTTCTATAATTAGAATGTCTAATTCATATGCAAGCCCATGCATGTCAAAGTTAAAATTAGATATCAAGTTGGACCCCTTGTTAACATATTGTTTCACCTCTCCTTCCTTAACTATAAGAAGAGAGGAATAGGAAGTGAAAAAGGATCAATCCAAGACTTCAAGAGCTTTTGCATCTAGAGTTTCTTTATAGGTCACTTCTTCCAGCAATCCAATGAGCCAACCATCATGATAGAGAGCTGACTTGCTACCACCCATCAGTCAACAACCAAGTATTGTTACTCTACTAGAATCATGCTAGACTCTATCAACGAACCAAACACCTTAACCATTCATCTGACCAACCTTTGAAAAGCTAAGTATTTATCTTTAATCTATCAATTACTTTGTTTCTATTTCACAATCAGCCTAGCATAAGTCAACCTCATAGTATTACATTCTATGATCCCATTAGTCTAAATTTTTATCACCCAAACCGAATACACAGTAACCATCAATGGTCACCTTGACCATTGATGATCTATCCAATCGTTGATGGTTGCCTCAACTATCGATGGTCACCTCAACCACCGATGGTCACACTAACCACCGACGGTCACTATGGTATAAAATAACAAGCTATTTTCCCCACTTACCTTTAACCAAATCCAAATTTATCTTCATTTGCCTATTCAAAGACCCCCAACCTATTTTTTGAAGCACACCCAACCTATTTAACATTAATATTGACCCACTTATTGTAATATTAGTCATTTTAACCTATTTCTTTAGCAAGCATTTCTTGTGTTCAATTTCAGTACATTTTGATTATTGATGCAAGTACTCTATATTCTATTTTATAAACTTAATTGTTTAAAATGTGTGGATTGATATCCCTTGAGGAATCTCTTGCTTCTGGGATCTATCTAACGCTAGGCAATCCACCCAGCTATCTATCTAACCAACTATTTGCTATATTGTTGTCTTATTTCTGGGTTATCTTCCCAAGCCAAAGAGGAGCTCTTCATAATCATCTGATTCAATGTATGCACAACCAACAAAAAATTTAAACCATACCCATATCTATTTTCTTCTTCTTCTTTCTTTCTTAAAATATAAGTTTTGAAACATTCTGGCATGCCTAGTGGGACCCTTGAGTCTTTACTTGGGTTTAATTTGTTTACATCTACGTGTTCTTCCCCCTATTCTATGCTCAAAAACAAAATTAAAATTTATTTTGGGCTTAAAATTAATTACATACATTAGTTGATTTCAAGTTTAGCTCACTTAGTTAAATTAAGGCAAAGTAATTAAATCATAACATCACTTATATCGCACACTGAACCAAACCACCTACATCAATCAAACATCAAAACAACTTGACATAAGGTCCAACTAGGATTTCATCACCTAGTGGATCACCTTACCCTTTCTTGATGATCCTTCTTGGAGGTCATTACCAAAGGGAGAACCAAATCAGATCTCTGGTTAAGTATAAACTCTAGAAATTGATATATATATATATATATATATATATATATATATATATATATATATATATATATATATATATATATTGGCAAAGCACCCAACACCCTTATCACTATGATGTGTGAAGTGAGGGGGTGGACACCAATATGAGGCCATGAATTGATTTCAATTATAGATCATTTTGAGAGCCTAAACACAACTTGAAACCAACCATAATTTCTTTTTTAGTACCTGCTCTCCAAGCCAATTTTAGTCACATGATTCCTAAAGTTTAAGGCATAATCTAAAAGAGAGACTAAAAATAAATTTAGGACTTAACATACTTTTTAGTGTGTGTTTGATTTCCTTGCTCATTTCTTGTCTTCTCTATATTTGAGTGGTGAGATTGTTTATTTATTCTCTCCCTTATCTTTTATTTTTCTAACTCACTAGTAATGAAAGAACCTAGTAGAACAAAATCCATCACCAAACCAATCAACCTCTTCTACCTTCTCATTCATGGAGTACATCTCTGAACCATAATATTCTCCTCACCCTTTGGGAAGTCCTTCTTATCCTCAAGTAGTTCCCCAAGGAGATACAAACTTTTCCACCTTCTTAGATAACAATCCTATGGCCCTTCAATATTATTTTAATACCATGCCTCACCATACCCCTACTTTGGTTCCACCTATGGACCCACCTTATGGGAAACCCTTCTATTACCATAGTTTCCACCCAACCATTGACTATCCAAGCCTCTTCATCTACCAATAATCCATTTGATACCACTATGCGAAACCAACCTACCCAACAAACCAACACCCTTACACCTTCCACCCACACCAAAAAATCCTCTACCCTAGGATCAACCCAACTGTTAACCACCTATACTCCCGTCACCATGGGATCACCTATTCCCAACATTAAAAACCTCCCCTTGACTACCCTAATCCAATAGTCACTACTCTACTTTAGAATCTTGTGATGTCTATACCTTCTACCTTACCACTAATTAGTATAAAGGTCACCACCTTTCCTTTAGTTACAAACCCAACTGTAGCTCCTACCCAACCCACCTTAACCTCTCAATAGGTTCACATTGCACCCAACATGGGTTACATCCCTAACCCATAAGGGCATGTATCTCTACCCCCTATCCAACCACCTACATCCACCTACCCTTACACAACATCCACCCAACCACTTGTGTCCACATATTAATATATGGTAACCTCTCAACCCCCTACCAATTATAAATATGTCACCCAACCACCACAATAGTATGCACCTTAAAACCTTTCAAGTGCACAACTCCAAGTAGATCTAATGAAAATGCTCATGGAAAAAATGACTACCTTAGAGTCATCCATCTTTGATGCTCACAACTTCTTATTATATGACTAGATTTACAATGAACCCATTCACCCATCTGTCTCTATCAGACCATATCCTTCTTAGTGAGAGCTTCCCAAGTTTTCTAAGTTTCTAAATAAGGAATATCCCTAAAAAACCTCATGGAATTTAGGCATTCATGTTATTTTATTGCCTATGATGATGCCCTCCTTCGTACCTTCTCTATGTCCTTGTCTGATCTAACATTAGATTGGTATAGTTCCATAACCAAACACTCGATATTCTCCTTCACCCAGCTAGCCCAAACTTTTTTGGATAATTTTTCAATAAATATCTTCAAGAAGGTTTATATCATTGACCTTTACTCTATCTGACAATTTGATGAATCTATTGTTAATTTTGTAGCATGTTGGAGGAGCCTAATCAATCAACTTTCCTTCTCTTAACCCCAATTTGAACTAATAGAACTTTTCATTCAAGCATGTGCCAAGCACATCTCTTCTACTTTTCATGCTCAAAGATTCAAAACCTTTGATGAATCTTTTACCATGGTTCATAATCTAGAAAACATAGTCATTGATAAAGGAAAGATAAAGTTGAAAAATAAAAACTCTACCTACAAAACCAATGAGGCCTCCTCCTCTAAAACAAGCAACCAAACCAATACCAATGCCAAGAGCAAGGGAATTGTAAATGCGGTTGTCCTTAAAAATTCTCCTCCACTATATGTCAATCAACCAAACTACTTTAACTCTACAAAATAAAATACAAGAAACTAGAATCAAAACAATTAGAAGCAATTTACTCTACTTAGGGAATCTTATGCTTCGATCCTGGAGAAGTTGTTGAAGGCTAATATCATACAAATTATTCCTATCAAACCTCCTCAATAATTTGAATCCTCTTATCCTACACCTAGATGGTATAATGAAAAATACCTATGTGGTTTCCATTGAGTAGTTGGGCATGACATTAGTAGGTGTAATACCTTCAAAATCATTGTCCAAACCCTCATTGACAAGGGAGAGCTTGTGTTGGACAACCCCAATGCACCTCTAAACCAATCCCTTGACATTTTAAGACAACCTTTTCCCTATCATGAACCTACAAAAAATGAGAGTAATAAAGTTAAGTGTTCTCATGATTCCCATACCATCAATATGGCTCTTGACACATTCATTGATGAAGAACCTACCACCCAATCTACCTATTCTTTGCCCTCTCCACTTACTGAGATAGTGGAGTTACCCTCTCTTCCTTTGGAGACCCAAAATAAGGAAGCACCCTTTTCCCCTCCTCCACTTCTTGATGTAGTAGAGTCATCAATCCCTCTTTTAACAGACATACTAGAACAAGTAACCACCACCACTTTACCTTCTCCCTCAATTATCAAACAATTCACCTCCCCTTTGGAGATCATTTCCAAAGAGAAAACCACCACACATGTACCTACCATAGAGGAATCACCCATCCAAATCTTGCATCCTTTGATGGAGGAAGAGAACCAGATCACCATCCCCTTTGCTCAACCTATGGGCTTATCCTTCAAGTCCACTACCTAGGGAACAAGACCAGTCTATAAACCATTCTCTAGACTAGTTCAGAGGTTGGAATTTGTCTCCAAACCTAAAATGTATTGATCCACCTTTTGGAAATAATTGGGGCTCCTTTACATCACCAAATAATAACCTTTAACCACACCTTTGGCAAACTAACCCACCACTTCTATTATCCAAACCCTTATCTTATCAACCAAACCAATAAAAACCTCTACCAACCCAACCATTTCTCAACCATCTAAAACAACCAAATCCCAAATAACCAAACCATCCTATATCACTTCAACCAAACCAAAAAAAAACTTTGGTGTCTTCGATAAATAGATCCTTAATCACCCATTCCCTAAATTGGAGCTCACATCACTAGACCCATCAACCAAACACCAAACCAAATCAACCAAGGAAGCGAAGCCACTAAAAGGTTAGAAGGCCAAACTTCTACCTCCCTCAACCTTTCCATTTATTTTGGGGCCTGATCCCTCTACTTTGATTAGGAAGCCAATGGCCTTAACCAAAACCCAACCATCGCTCATGGTTACCCCATCACTCTTAATTTTTGACATGCCCATCTTTCCCAAGCCATCAATAATCAACCTAGCTACCTTGACATCTTATACCTCCAACTTATCAACCACCTTACAAAAACCACAACCATTAACTAAGAGAGCCACCTTAACCAAAACCTCTATCACCAAGCCCATTCCCAAAAATACTTCCATCCCACCAACTAAGACCAAGACCAAAACCTCTAAACCCTCTCCACCTTTAACTGATCCTTATTCAACTATTTTCCAAAGGATAATGCAAGCTTCATGTTTGACCTTACCTCCTATCAGACCATTTTACCCTCTAGGCCCAAAACCCATTTGGCATAATGACTTCCAAGTATGCTCCTATCATAAGACACCCAAGCATGATATCGAGAACTACAAATCTCTCCAAACCATAATCCATCAGCTCGATGATGAGGATGATCTACTAACAAATGAACCTCCCATGAGCCCACTACCAATCTAACAAAAAACAACCACTAACTAATGCCTACCTACTTCCCCACTCTCATCTCAGAGTGATGAGGAACCAAACCAATCTCTTACACCAACTCTTCCCTCCATTCATACTATCCATGTGGTCACATGATCACATGCTCAACAAAAATATAAGGGGAAGGATAAAGTGTCCATCCCATGGACATGCCCATCTTCCACCTCCCAACCAAGTCAAAATTAATCACCTTCACCTTCATCCAAACCCAAGGTATCTATTTTGGGTACCTCCCAATCCAACCCATTTGAATCAATCATAAGAGTGGTTCTCAAACAACTTCACCAAACCATGGTAAAGATGAGAATGTCTACTTCACCTTATCATCACCAAGCAATGATTGAGGCATTGTAATCAATAGAGGTCCAACCTAAAGACCCTTAACTTTTGGTAGCCTTTATTAGCACTCTCCAAATTTCCAACCTTATCACCTTCAAGGATTCATAAATACCTTATATCCATCCTGATGACCTAGATTCCCCTCTTTTCATTGTTACGTAAATCAACCAAACCAACATCAAATAGGTCATGATCAATGGGGGAGATAACATTAACATCATATCTTCCCATACCTATGATGAACTCAAACTACTGGACAATGTCACATCTAAAACCTTAGTCATCCTCTAATCTTTCAATGATACCATGAACACTACTCTGGGAACTATTGTCCTTCATATCCATTTAGGACCTCACTTGATTCAAGGGCTCTTCTATGTAGTGGAAGGCAAATTATAGTATAATGTTTTGCTAGGACAAACTTGGATCCACTCTATGGGTTGTGTACCCTCTACCCTTCATCATTATATAAAATTTGAACATGAAGGCTAGGTTGTCACTATAAAAGTTGACCCAAGTCCCTTTTCATTGTACAAAATTACTGATCAACCTAATGACATCCTCCTACTTCCATCTAGCACACCCTCATTATCCAAAGACAATCCCTCAACCATGAAAGATGAATCCATATCTTCTTATACCAATGAGGCATCTACTAGCTCATCAATCCTCCTAAACCAAACTCCCAGCATAGACCACTTGGAATCAACATTTCAAAGTCTTTCACTTGGAAATATCACCTCCTAACCCTTGATGCTTTCCCTACTCACCAAGAGTATGGGAAAATTAACCACCAAACTAGTTATGACCCTAATATCAGAGCCATTATTCCCCTCAAACCTTCAAACTATCAAACCCATTTCATCTATGGGGGACTTGACAAAACACTTGACACTTTGTCCACCTCCTTTTCACCTTGACCATTTACCTCTAGCTTCTCCTATCTGGACAACCCAAACTTTGTCAAGACATACCTCCATAGGTGTGATTGGAAGGTATTTTGGTCTTGAAATATATGAGCACGGTTCATACAAGTTGATTTTAATTGAGACCAGGAAACCTCATTAGAAATAGAACCTCAATTTCATCTTACCTAACAAGAGGAAAACTAAACCACCTTCCACCACCATTGTTGAGGAACACATCCCTTCCTCACCAACCTCTTCTCCACTTGAGTGTGAGGATGATGATATCATCCCACCTAATTTTTTTTTATCATCAACATGATCAGCCTCATACCCCTGACTCATCAAAAGGAGTGGCAAATGTAAACATCCCTTTGACCCATCTTGAGATGATAGGAGATGGCTCTCTTACCATTAATACCATTCAATTTTAGGATGATGATTTCATTCTCACCTATCTTAATGCATTGTATTCTTCCATCCACAAATCTCTTCCTCTTGAGATGTCAACCATGTTTAATGAATCCACCATGGATATCAACTTGGGCACTCTGCATAACCCTCGTATTGTCAAAATTGGCCAATCATTGAATTTTGAGGAACTTCAGGACTTCCCCTCCTTACAAGCCCATAACATAGCCTTTGCTTGGTCTTATACTAGCATGCCTATAATTGACCCTACCATTTCCACCCATAACATCATCACCAATTATGATTTAATCCTGTTAAGTAGAAAATTTGATGAATGCACCCTTGCATATCCCTTCTCATCAAAGAAGATCTTTAATGTCTCCTATCCATTAATTTCATTCAACCTATTAACTATCCCCAATGGGTCTCAAACATTGTGCCTATCACCAAATCCATAGGGGGAGTATGTATCTATGTGGCCTTTAATGACCTTAACCTTTATTGCCCCAAAGATGACTTCCCTCTACCAAGCATTGACCAACTAGTCAATCTTATAGCTAGCCATGAAATGTTATCTCTCATGGATAGATTCTTAGGTTACAATCAGATCCTAATTGTCCCTGAAGATCAACACAAAACTACCTTTATCACCCCATAGAGGAACTTCTACTAAAGTGTCATGCCTTTCAAACTAAAGAATGCTGGTGTAACCTACCAACATGATATGACCTACATCTTCCATGACGTTATCAACAAAATTGTTGAAGACTATGTGGATGACTTTTTTGGGAAATCCAAATATCATAAGGATCATTTGGCTATTCCCAAGATTATCTTTGAGTGCCTCATCCATTACCATATCTACCTTAACCCTAAGAAGTGCATTTTTGGGGTCTTATCAGGAAAGTTCCTTGGTTTTATCATTTCCCTTTAGGGAATTAAATTCAATCCTACCAAAATCAAAGCCATCCTTAACATGCTTCCTCTAATCAACCTCAATCGACTCCATAGTTTTCAAATCAATCTCCAATCCCTTCATGGCTTTATCTCTCAACTCTAGGACTAGTAACGGCCCTTCCACCACCTTTTAAAGAAGGATGTATCTTTTAAGTAAAATAATGACTATCAAAGGCCTTTGATTCAATAAAAAATTACCTTTTATCTCTACTTGTCCTCACCCCTCCTAAGGATATCAACCTTTCTACCTTTATATCTCTACCACTGATCACTCCCTGGGGGAAATGCTTGCTTATTGGGATGTAAAATACAAAGTGTAAACTGTCTACTACATCAGTTACATGATTTTAAAATATAAGACTTAGTAAACTTATATCGAGAAACTTTTCTTAGCCTTAGTATTCATGCCCACCAAAATTTACCACTAACTTTTAACCACAAAACCTATGTCATAAACAATACCAACCCACTCAAGTATATACACTCCAAGCCATACCAAAATCAATGTATGGCCAAGTGGCTCAAGATTCTAGTAGAGTTTAACCTTGAATTTATTCATTAGAAGTCAATTAAAGGACAAGTCATTACTAAATAATTAGCTAAATTGCCATTAGAAAACATCTAACCTCCTCCTCTTGAGTTCCTTGATGAGTCCATTGTGACCCTCTCTCAGGAAGACTTCACCTATCAAGTCACCATGTTATTTAATGGATCAAAATGTCAATGTGGTGGAGGATCTAGCATCATCCTTATCCCCTCCATAGAGATCCCGTCCCTTTATCCTTTAAGCTAGATTTTCAATATACCAATAATATGGCTAAGTATGAGCCCTAGTTATAGGCCTTCAAACTACATTGGTCTTGGGAGTCAAAGTGATCAACATCTTTGGTGACTCCAAATTTATTTTCAATCAAATCAATGGCTCTTAATAGTGTAAGAATGATGTTGTACAATAGTAAAAACAACTAGTTGAAGAGATCTTAATATCATTTAAACACTACCATATCCAATCAACCCCATGATCTACCAATAAATTTATCGACACCATGGCTTCCCTTGCCTGTCAGATCCTTTTTGTACCCTTTAACTCTAGGCTATCTATTTTTATCCATGAAGACTTACCTATCCTTCCTATGTCAAATCAGATTCTCCCACCATATTCAATGTGGAAGAGACCCAACCTGACCTTTGGTATCAATAGACCTTTGACTATTTCAACCTTGCCATCATTCCTTCTGGTCTTTCCAAGAATGCTTAAAGAGAATTTATATAGATTATCTCACATTATACCATTATGGGAGGAATTATTTATAAATATGGCTTTGATGGTCTACTCTTCTACTGCCTATGTATTCATGAAGCCTCTCATGCTATTAGGGAAACACATGATGGGATTTGTAGGGGACACTTTAGTGGCCTAGCTATCATTAAGTACCCTCTACCAAGACTATTGTGACTATGTGAAAAAGTGTGTTAAATGTCAATAACAAGCCAATTTGCATCACACACTTAGCCATAATCTTTAGGTATCCAAGGATTTTTGGACCTTTTCACAATGGGGTCTATATTTTATTGGTGAAATGAACCCCCATTCTTCATAGAAACATCAATATGTCATCACTGCTATGGAATATTTTACCAAATGGGTAGAGGCTACCTCTCTCATTTAAACCAAACCTGATAAGATCATTGACTTCATCAACCATAACATCATCTACTACTTCGATGTTCCTCACAAGATCATCACTGATAATGGAAATTCTTTTAAAAATAAACAAGTCCAAGGTCTTTATGACACATTTGACATCAAGATAAGTTTATCATCACCTTATCATCCTCAAGCTAATGGACAGGCTAAGACCTCTAACAAAATTCTCAACAACATGCTCACTAAGATGGTCAAAGCCTATTGTTGGGATTAGCATTTGCATATCCCTTCCACCTTATGGGCATACTGAACTAGCATTTGAACCCATATGGGTGCTACACCTTTTTATCTTATGTTTGGAGTGGAGGCCATCTTACCTCTTGAAGTCCAAATACCTTCTCTTTGCATATCTTTTCTAGATCTCATCTTTGAAGACAATTACCATCAAGAACATTTAGCTTAGCTTGAGCTACTTAATGATCATCATTTAGTTGCCCTACCCATCTTCATGTCTATCAAGAGAGAATCAAATGTGCCTATAAAACACACCTTAAAGTGTGATAATTTAACATCAAAGACCTCATCTTAAATGAAAACAAACATGTCACCAATATTGAGAAAGGCAAGTGTGACAAGTTTGATTTTAATTGGCTAAGACCTTATGTCATAACCCACAAGTATGGATCAGGAGCTTATCGATTGTCCTCTCTTGAAGGTAACCCAAAACTTGAACCCCTTAATGCTTTAAATCTACATCCTTTTTTCAGTTAAAGAGGATCAAAAACATCTTTTGTCTAACTTAAGCTCATCCCTTGCTTACAAACCACATTCATCTCCCTATTTTAGGAGAAATTGATTAAATGTAAATCATGTGATTATCCATCACAATCATGGCCTCATCTTTAATAATGGGTACCATGACTCTATCCATGGCATGATTCTCATGGTACTTTCTACCCCTCTTCACAAGATAGATTCCCATGGTAGTTGTCACCTAAACCTCTTTACACCTAATCAACCTTCTTATGCTTTTAGTATTTCCTTCATAAAGGTAAACATTTAATCTTATATAAGCATGTCTATGTCAATAAAAAATCAAACAAGTAAAAAGAAAAATCAAAACCAATAATAATCCTGGGTCATTCCTCACACACGCAGCCTGCTCCCTTAAAGGATAACTATTTAAAACATGTTCAAAATTGCTCAAAGCAAAGTGGAATACTCCCTTAAAGGACATATATCAAAGGCATTAAGTAAAGTACACAATCTTAGACCATTCCCTAAAAGGATGTTTGAGTAAAGCATTTATCAAAATGTAATAATTTCTTGGAAGCTTCCTACATCGATAAACTTCCTCAACTCCCAAACAACAACAAATAAGCAAAAGACCCATTATCAAGAAAAAGAAAAAACAAATTAATTGTGAAAGCCGTAATTGGCTCTCATAAGTAATATAATTTTAAAATCCACAATTAGCTCTCATGAGTTTACTTCCTATACCGATCAATCTACACTTTATATGACATAGAATTGTTTATACTGACTCTTTGGTAACCTCCAAAAGAGGCATGCTAGTCTCACAAGAAGGTTCTATTTTTCATCATATCCCCTTTATACATTATAAGCAAGGGATTTTGATCTCACTTAACATCATATGATCAAGACACCTTTTTAACAAACTAACAAACACTAATGTGAAGCATTCGAAGAGCTTATGTTCCTTAAGCCAATCCAGCTTTGGTTTTATTTTAGTCCTTATCAAAGAAGAAGCATCATGCCCTCTTATTATCCTCTCATAATTGGTTGATATATTCACTTAGACATTTGTCTCTGGAGTATTTTCTTACCTTAAGAAAAATGACCATAATCATACCCACATACTATCATATCAACATGTATTAAGAAACAACAAACATCATTAACATATCCATCATCATGTCCAAATCAAGCATTCATGAACAATAAAATAATAATCCATTTCTACCACATCTAAATATAAATGAGAAAACATGTACTCATTCCCTTTTTAACATAAAATCATTATCACTTCAATATCATATGAACATAAAACAAACTACATCTCATCACATGCTTAACTAGGTGAGTCTACATCAGCATCTATATCCATAGCACAACCATAATCAATATAAACATCACATCATAAACATCAAAGAAAACCATAAACCATGAGAAATATACAAAGAGCATATATATAAATCAATAATCTATCATCAATAACATCAAAATATATACAACAATATACATGTCTCTTTCTCAAAATGTACATCTCACCGCATCGACTCACATGCCAGTATCAAAATGATATACAACAAAATATAATATATCATAAACCATGTCATGAATATACCTTTGGGGTACCACTACCTCCTAGGGCACCACTATCTCTTGGGACACCACTGCTTCTTGATGCCTATCCTCTTGAGGTCCCTACTTATCCACCTATAGAAGAAACCCACTAACCTAGTGTCACCATGTTAGCACCACTTGCCAAACTATCTCTATACTCATCCCATTGGGGCTCATCCAGATAATGTCTCACATTTATTACCTCATAGTAGTATAACTCTTCCACTTTGGCTAAATACTATGCCATAAGGATAGTGCCCAATGGTCCTATAGGTGTTGTGGTTCCTCCTTCGGTCTATATCAAGGAGTCTCTCTCTTGGGTAACCAAGGCTAATGAAGCTCTAACTTGGTCCCTCTTGCTTGTAACTATATCTAACTAACCCTATTAAGCTACCAACTAACCTTATAATGTTTTAGCCTATGCCTGTGTAGTGGTTAGCACTGCTCCTACCTATGCATCTAGGTTAACCCCCTAAGCTTGTGCCCATTGAACTCTACTAGCTGGGTCGACATCCATCAGCCACCTACCACCATCATCTCCACCAAATTTTTCCACTACATAAAGAGCTTGATAGCATGTAGGGTAACCATCTAGAAAACTTTCATTGTCTATCACTGGTCATGCTGGGAACTCTTTATGATTTAACAAGGTCTGTATTGGATGTATCTTAGGTAATATGATCTCTACATCCTCCTACCTATATCTAGGAAATGGGCCTAGGATACCCCATACCAAGCCAAAGTATCTATGCACCCTCTCAAATGGGATGAGCTTTACCTCCCCATCCCTCCTATTGAAGATCCACTTGTAACTTTGTAAGGATAAGGTTTGTACTTTCTATTTTTAGCATAGCTTAGTATTATAAATTTAGGATATTATTTATCAATTTTTTTAATTAATTGGCCTTTTACAAATTTGTCTATCACCCTTGTGCTTATTCATTTCTATATTCTTAACCCTATACTAAATTTACTCATCTTAATTTAGGGTTAAATAGTAGTTGGCAATCCCCTTTCCTAAGCAACCAATACTTGAGAGACTATTGCATCAAAGATACACATTGGATTCGATGGAATCCTCATCTGCTACTACATAATATATGTAGTTACATAGAACAACCAAACATGTTCCTATTTATACTATTCCAAACAAACCACATAACACTAAATGATGGGTTCTATGAACCCCCATTCATTATATTATTTCCTCATGACCAAAACTTTATCTTATACATACGCACTCCATGGCAATACCACCAGTTTATTTCACTAGGTTTTGAGTGGGGAGATACGTATGACCATCCCTTGGATGATATCATAGGATATTATTTTATTTTCAAATATTCCAAAAATACCAAAAAATATTCAGCATTTCCATACCTTATTATTTACTTGGCATCTATGATGTTAATTCCATGTTGGTAGATAACATATCATTTATTTCTAAATACACACATATGTTTCATGTATCTTTTGAGTGTGATACAAGCATATTCAAGCACATGATATATGCACATATGAATGTTGGGATTTCCCTCTACTCACATCATCAATACATTGGGGGCATCCTTTTCAATGATCATGACACATCCAAGTTACATTATTATATGATCATTCCCATTATCATGTTTGATCTTATATATTTACACATGCTTCTATCCATCCTTATATATTTCATAGTGTACTTGATATGCTATATACTTAACATATTTTGCTAACATGTATATTCAAAGACTACTAAGACATGCTTATGTTGGTTACTTATGATTCCATGCTTTAATTTTTACACTTCCTTAAATGTGTTCCTTGTTTGCTATTGTATTTTATTTTATTGATTTTTTGATCATTTCAATATACTCCATTACTTGCATCCCCCATGCCTATATTTGCCTATTGTGCCATTGTAATATGTCTTATTTTATTGTATGTAGAAATTTTAACATGTCTTTCTATGTCTTATGTTCATTCTACTAAGTCATGTCCCTTTGATTGTGTAACATTTGAACATGACCTTTGTATGAGGTCTCTTTATACCTTTGCCTTTTGTTTTACTTTTGAGTGATTTTGTATGGGTGATTGATTGTTTCCTGAGCTTATACTATTACTCTCTAGACATTTCAATGATTTATGTCACACATCTTATGACTTGATTTGATCACATACAATGTACATCATTATTATATCTACTTCGACATATTACTCATATATATTACATAAGGGTAGATGTACAAAGTTGGGGGACAAAAAAAGTGACACAATAAAAAATAAAAATCGTATTTTTTAAAGGGTGTACGCCCTTTTCAAAATGGTGTACACCCTTTAAAAAAAAACTAATGCAATAATGAGGTTGGGTCAGTCCCAACCCTAAAGGGTGTATGACCTTTGTAAAAGGCACATGCCCTTTAGACTACAAAGGACATACACCCTTTACAAAATATTTATAAAAGTCATACACCCTTTATAAAAGGTGTGCATCCTTTATAAAGGGCGTATGCCCTTTTGGAGTGCAATTTTTTGTTTTTCAAGCCATGTATTTGTTTTTTTTCGGTTTGTAATTAAACATTTGAAATCCATGTATTTTTTTTTCTATTTTACAATTAGATGTATTTTATTTACAAGGATATATTTATTAAAATAAATTTTAATAAATATAACAAATTAGGGCCACTCAACATCTTCTAAAATTGATTATAGCGCTGTAAGAGTTACCATTTAAAAGATAGTTTTTCAAATTCCATTCTAGCCAATACTTAGTTTTCAAAATTTCAGGATCAGGAGATATAATGAGAAGTGAGGTTACAAATCATGTTACATATGTAATAGATCTATACCATTGAGTATTTCATGTCTATTTTACCTACTTAATTATTCCCTATCTAATTCATCTACTTGAGTATGCTCTACCTAATTAAATAACTAATCCATGGCTTGATCTCAAAGAGTATGCCCTACCTAAATACACAAGCCATATCTTGATATTTAATATTCCCTACTAGTGTCAAATTAAGTGGTCCACTTACTCAACCTGGTCTACTTCGAGGTCCTTTAGAAACTTTATTACAATTAGGTCTCTTCGTAACCATAGGTTATCTCTTGACTTATCACAAAAGGTCTTCTGAGTATTGGTATTGAAATACTAATGACCTTATTCTTTAGTATTATCTCTAGAATTCTTTACCTATGTATTCAAATGAAAAGACACTTTCAATGACTTAAAATAGGGTACTAAATCCTAAGATAGTAATCTAGCTTCAAGCAAAACCCTTCTTTGACTTCTAAAGCACTCAATTGTACATCCTCACTTCTTTGATGAGGGTTTCACCAATTATTTGACTCAATATTCTTAGTGCATGAAGAACTTCAACTCGAATTATTATTATTATTATTAGAGATCTTCTACCATGGTATGGGTTAGTTTACAAAATATTTCTAAAGACCCTTGAAGGAATAGCCTTAGACTAGTACTATCACCTCCTTGAGGCATATATACATTCCTTTTGATAACTCATGGCCAATTTTTTCAAGGCCTTCGATATGAACAAACTTATCAAGACTGTAATATGTGAATTATTTCACATTAAGAAATAATCCAACAAAATTTTCACTCATTTTATCATGAGATGGCAAAAATTTATCTATTCATCTGCCAACACACTACATATGGACCAAAGATAAATATGTGATCTCTTTCTATACTACTTCAACAAGTAAAAATATGGAATATGCCAAAAATTTCTCATATAAATCCTATGAAAAATCTCTCAAAATAACCCTGATAATTGATTGAGTGTCCATTAATAGTGTTCATAGAACCTATGGATCCAATGGGTGACTATTCACTTTAAACCAAAATAATTGGGGTTGTCAAAATGCAAACCAAAGTAACCCCAATAATCAAGGACCTAAGGTTCTAAATAGAAATTGAAATGAAACTACAGATGGTGTGATGGATCAAAACAAGAGAAAACACATTATGAATAATAACCAACCTCAACCCATGAATAAAAACAAAATAAGTGTGAGGAAGTAGAATCCTCAACCTAAATTTCACATGGCTGATTTTAACCATCCCACAACTTGTAGCACATAGTTTAAAAACCTAACTCAAAACTAATTTCAACATGTTGACCATTACCCTCAATATCATAATCAATAATTATATCAAGGTAATAATCCATAATGGTTTGGTCAACAAAACTAGAATCAAAGACCCAAGGATTAAAATCCTAATGTATATTGTCTTTTCCATAGAGTCATTGTACATGATATTCATGCCCATATGAAACACAAAAAAATCATTCAAAGACTCTATGAGGACCAATGGAAAACATTTGTAGAAATGTTCTTAGGGAATGTTAATGCAAACCCACCATCTCAACCAATTGGTCTTATGACACCAAAATGTTGACTTATGCATATATTAAAACCTTTTTTCTAACCACCAACAACACAACATCTAAAATCAGCCATAAGGTAACCAAACAAACTAAACTCTAGAAACTAGAACCCATGATGTCAAAGCTTACACTTCTATCTTAACCAACCTTGATGAGGCACCCCAATTAGGGCCTCAGGGGAAAATTTAGATGATAAGAGTTGTATAATTAGAAACAAATGAACACACAAAAATCATTACTCACACACAAGAGTATCAACCTACAACTCCCCTTTTTATAAAAATTTTAAACAGTAGAATCAACCTAATCCTATGGGAAACTATGAATTAATTAATAACCTTAAAAATACATTTTCCCATATTTATTTCATGGACTTTTTAAAGAACTTTCCTTCCCAATTTTCACCATTTCTTGATGACTTGGGATTGGGCCACTTAGCTAGTGTCATGCCTTGACCCTAGGCCCAAATCAACCACATTGATTTGGACATGTTTCCACCTAGATAAAACTCAAGAGATGTTGATTACTTATTTGACCTTAGGATCATTCCCCTAAATGCTAAGATAACTAAGAGTGGGATCCAAATTTGTTCTTACAAGTCTGGTTTTATAATAATTACATAAAGATAGTAATTATTTATGATGGTGTGGATGTTAACATAGTCCCCTTTTTGTTTCTCTTGAAACTTGTTTATGTATAAATAAATTACTTGACCACTCATAACAGATTAAGATGCTAAGATAACCTCAAGTCTACTTCCTTTTGGACCATCATGTTTCCTATGACTTTGGTCCTAAAACTATTTTGATGGAATTTTACATGATTGATAGGGATGTGAACCACAATATGATCTTTGGAATACCATTGATTCATAAAATAAAGGTGATTGCCTCTAATTTATTTTAAGATATTAGGTTATTTTATCTTGGGAAGGTTTACATTGATCAAGGGGATCCTAAACCCTTTGAGGGTGTCCAAACTAACCTCATAATGAAATTGAGGCTTCATATCAATTATCACCTACCTAACAATGGAATGGTGAAATCCTTAGGTTCAACTAAAGATAAGGAACCCACAATAACTGATGTCTATGTTCTAAAGAGGGGTTCATAAATTCATAAAACCTCATTGAATGAGAAACCTAATGAAAAGGGTGTTGATATAATAAAAAGATAAGTGAATAAACACTAATGACAATGCTAGCCATTTCAACCAAGTCAACAACTAAAATTATAACTATGCTACAAAAAATTGAGCCTACCAAACTCCCCTTTGACCCTTATAAGACATGGTGGAAACCTTGGTGTATAATGATAATCACCCAAAATAACCTAACAATCCACCTCTTCAATGCACTCAATTATCATGCCATCATACAATGACAAATTTTAGTTTATATATTATATTATATAACAAATCCATTTACCTTCCTCTTTCCCTATCATTTTTTGAGGAAGGAACATGTAATATTACCCATGACACTATATAAATCAAAACATGTTCCAACGATGATCCAAAATCTCTTAATATTGGATCTTTCTCTCCCTTGCATAGGTAGAAACCATATAGAACTACTCACTAATATCATGTAAACTTTTACCTTTCATTGTTTGAGCATAG
>JARHVA010005353.1:0-197500 GCA_037957365.1 Torreya grandis | reverse complement strand
TTGATCTATATCCCAATAGGTGAACATGTCATGTAAAAATCTATTTAATAGAGAAATGAACCCCACTTGTGTAATCTTGGGAATCACAAACATATCTAATACAACCAGCTATTAGATTGCTAGCAACCTTAGAACCCTAGGAAGCCACTCCTACTCCCTCACTCAGCTCCATCATATGTATGTAGCTTACAAAAGATAATTTAAACATCCATAATCACTTTTATGGCCTGAAATTTTCCTTTAAACTAGTATTTTTCTTCTTGTGATGAAATTGCTACCTTTTGTAAGGTGGCAATTACATAACCATTGTTTGCATTAATTGATGGTTATATTATTCATGAGGTGGTTACATAATCATCACAAAATTCTAACATAAATTTAATGACCACCCTATATGATGTGGGGTTACATTAACCACCATGTTGGAAATATAACCATAGGTTTGCAAAGATAGGCAGTTTCATCCTAACATTGGTGGTTCTATCCATCAGCTACAAAAATTCCAAAGATCTAAAATTTGAACCAAAATAAATAGATTATGATGTTGTCCCAAGATACCCAACCCTCCAAACCTATCCATGCAATCTATTATAAAATTCACCAGATCTAAGTGTATTTTTAAAAAAAATTCTTCAAATTTAGGGTAAACACATAAAAATTAATAGAACTAACATGTGTATACCCTACTCTTGATGTCACTCGTATATTTTCCATCCTCTACTCATACCTTTCAATCTTGCTACTATCTTGCTCAAATCTGTCACAATAAATCTAGAGCTCAAATTTCCTAAATTACAAATGCACAAATGAACTCTATTTTTGGAAAGTTTCATATACTAGCCTTTATGTTTCATTAACTTTATATTTTTACTAATTTTCCATCTAAACTTTCAATTTTTCATATTTTAAGATTTTTTTCCTAACCAAATGATCCAAATGCATTGTAAGCTAACAATTTTAATGTTTTTCTTTTTGTAATGTTATTCCAAGGTGTGTTATTTTTGTCTTAGTTTTGTAAGTTCACACCATTTAGCCCCGATCTCAATCCCCTAATAGGATGGTTCAGGTAGTATTATCATCTCTAGGTACATAGTAAGTAGACCTTTTCATATTTCTATTAGTTAGCATGTTTTTTACTTTCTTGTAAAAATTCAATTGATTCCCATTTTATACTCAAAATTTATATGGTGTCTCAATTGGCTTCACTCTATTACAAAGGTAAGTAAGTTATGTTTTCTAACCTTAATTTCCATTTTAGTACACCATTAATTATGAAAACACACTCATAAATTCATGATAAGGCATATCTTTGAATGGGCAATATATATGCACCCAAAAATTACATTGTGCAACATTCCTAAAAAAATCTATTGATGATAGAAGGACGACCACCTAAACATGCTTAGACCTAGTTCTCTCTACCTTTTTTATCTTTTACTTCCTTTCTAGCATTTTATAAGACTCAAAATTTTTAATTTTTGAATTTTTCTACCTTAAATTTTAAAATTATTGCCTTTATGAGAAAATTGCTGCTCTTTGTGATGAAACTATCGCTTCCATAGCATTTCTATCATGGTATTTTCACAAACTATTGTAACAAAAATGTTTTCAATATAATGGTTTTGTTACTTAATGTGGCAATTTCATTACAATATGTGTAATTTTCGTCATGGCATGTGGTGGTTTCATCTTCTCCACTTTTAGGAGGTGAAAATTTTGCCAAAGGTTGTTTGTTCTTAAAATTAGCATTCAAGACTTTATTTTTAATGCATTTTGCATGATTTTGGTTGTGTTTTCTTCTTATTTTCTCTTGTTTTTCCCTATATATGGCAAGTCAATCTTAGTCATATTTTAATCAATTTTATCACTTCTAAAGTTATCTCACAATCAAGCTTCATGTTGGGAATTAAGGTGTCTCAACCTTGACAAGTTAGGACACTATTCATGAGCTACTATTCACAGTCATTATTCATGTGATGAGGTGGCAGTGGTGAGTTGGAAATGACTATTCATGTGATGTGGCAAGTGATGTAGGTGGTGATGAATGTGTTGATGTGGCTTATGATGAGTTGACATGGCCCATAGATGAATTTACATGATATAAGTGCATGTTAGTGGAAGTGGGGCATACCATTCCACTAAGGAGACAAGTTATTATCTTTTTTGATGCGCATTATTTTGCTTTAGGTGAAAAATGACAAAAAAATGATATGGGGAAAATTTATTTGCTCACCTCATGTTTTTGAGTGAAGGAGAAGTTAAAATTTGATGGAGAATATCTTGGAAGCATGTGGAGTCAAATGGGATAGTGGGGAACAAGTTACTATTCTATATTGGAGGCACATGTGAGAGTGGGGCATAGTTTTGGAGGCTTGTGAGAATGGAATATGATGTGTCACAAGTGGAGGGTCTATTTTTGACCAAAGAACAAGACTAAAAGCATGTTACTATTGATAAATAGTGGTTCCACTAAAGGGTGACAAATTTATTTCTTTTCCCATTAAGTTTCTTCATTATGCATTCTTATTTGTAATTTCTATAAATGAGATATGTTCTCCTTTGTAATCATGAAGTAGCTAAGTTTTGTTTAAGATTGTAATATAGAGAGTTATGCAAAGGCATTGAAGCTATGTGAAACAAGTTTTTCTCCTATGTGTAGTATATTGGTGGTGCTTCTATGAAGGTTTGCTTTACAAATGTGTTATAATATTGGCAATTTGAATAATACATTGAGTTGCTTTGGAGTGTAGGGTTTTTTTTCCTGAAAGGGTTTTCTCCACGTAATCATGTGTTATGGTATGCTTATACTTTTAGTATACATGTTTATTTTTATTATGTAATAAGTATCAAATTATTTGGATATTCTCCTTTCTTGGTTAGTGAAAGGAATTATTTCGATGATCTTATATTCCTTTCAAGTGGTATTAGAGCATGGCCAGTTTTGGTTCTAGTTATGGGTTTGTTGTATTTTTTGAGCTAATATAGTTTTGAGTGTGAGATTATAAAAGAGATATTTGGAGTTATTTGTTTTAATAATTTTAAGATGGCAATCACATCAAGGATAATGGAGTTTTAAAAAAATTTAGGTAGTAATTTTTAGATGTGGAAGCTAAAGATGGAAGATTTGTTGATTGACCATGATCTATGGGATGTCATTGATGAAAATGTTCAAAACCCTGTAGATATAACTAAAACATGTAAGTATGATGTTATGGACCAGAAAGCCAAATGTCTCATCAAATTATGCCTATCAAATTTAGTACTGATTAATGTCCATGAAGAGACTACAACAAAAAGTTGTGGAAGAAACTAGGTGAGATCTACCAATCTAAGTATCTTCTTAATAATATTTTATTTAGAAATAAGTTGTACTCTTTAAGAATGGATGAAGGTGGACAAATTTTAGACCACCTAGAATCATTTAATATGTTGGTGGCTCAACTAGTATCTATTGGTGTAAAAATGGATGAGGAAGAGAGATTTCAAATTTTATTTTGTTCTTTTCCTGAGTCATGGGAATATATTATTATGGATATAGGAAGTACTTATATAACCTTTAAAGTTGAGGATGTTGTAGGTTTCTTGATTTCTAAAGAACTGAGAAGGAAATTTTATATCAGTGCTTAAGAGGCCATGCATGTTCAATGAAGATGTAAAGAAAGAGACAAGAAGAAAGAAAAGCAAGAAAGTCTAAATCCAAGTCCAAGGGGAGATCCAAACTTCTAAAAATCCCAAGGTGAGATTTTGGAATTTCGGCAAGCATGGTTACTACCGATCGGAGTGTAAAGATGAAAAGAAGAAAAAGAAATATGATTCTGATTCTGAATTTGAGATAGAAGGTAGTGATGCTTTAATTACAACCTTAAAAACCCATGCAGGTAATGATGCATGGTTAATTGATTCAGGTGCATCTTACCATATGACCTCTAATAGAAATGGTTTTCTAAGTATGAAGAGTTTTATGGATATAAGGTGTACTTGGGTGATGATTCTTTTCTAGCCATTATTTGTTGTGTTAGAGTTAAAATCAGATTTCTAGATGGAAGGATTAAATACTTTGATGGTGTGTTGCATATCCCAAGGCTAGCTCATAGTTATTATCTTTGAGTAAATTAATATATGCAGATGTGTAGGTTGCATTTTCTAAATCAAGTTGTAAGATGGTTAGAGGTGCTATGGTGATAGATAAAGGTGTCAATATTGGCACTTTGTACAAGCTTGATGCATGCACGTTTGAGTGTAACAGTACTTCTATAAATACCAAATATAAGGATACTCCATTGGATAAATAGGTAATCACTATTTCTATAAATGGTCATGGTTTATGGGTACCTAAGGGTCCTCATTCTATGGAGTTAAAATTGCCTATAGAGAAGACTGTTTATGGCAATAGAGACTTGGACACATTAGTGAAAAGTTTCTTAGGGCCTTGAAAAATACAAACCTTATTAAAGGTTTGACTAATTACAATCTTGAATTTGATTTATATGAGCATTATGTTTATGGTAAACAAAACCATGTTTATTTTTAATCGAATTCTCATAAATCTTGTGGTGTTTTGGATCTTATTCATTATGATGTATTTGGTCATGTTAATGTTCCTTCAATTTCAAAATCCACATATTATGTGTCATTTATTGATAATTATATTAGAAGGACATGGTTTTATTTTCTTAAGAGTAAATCTAAAGTTTTCAATCATTTTTAAAGAGTTAAAGCAATGGTTGAGTTGCAGACTATAAAGAAGATTAAGTGTTTTAGAACTAACAATGGCGGTAAGTTTGGCTCTAATGATTTTACTAGATTCTTTAAGGATTGTGGTATATAGATAAAAAAATCAAATATATATTCACCTCATTAGAATATATTTGCATAAATAATAAACATGACATTGATGGAACATGTTAGGAGTATGCTTAGTGGTGCTAGACTGGAACAAAGGTTTTGGATCAAAGCTGTATCTAATACTTGTTACCTGATCAATAGGTCTCTTACATCAAAGATTTTTGATAAAATTCCTTTGGAGGCATGGTCTGGCCATAATCCTTCATTGAGATAGCTTATATTTTTTAATTATGAGGCATATGCACATGTGCCAAAGGATAAGTGGAAAAAGTTTGAGAACAAGGCTATGAAATGTATCTTCATCGATTACAGGTATGGTGTGAAAGGATATAAGCTCTAGGATCCAGTAGCATAGAAAGTATTATATTCTATAAGTTTTATTTATTTTTAAATCTAAGACTTATTATGTTACAATGTATCCATAAAAAATAGAAAATAAATATGTGATTCAACTTCCTCCTATGCCTGAGAAAGTTGAGTCAAGGCCACGAGAGAGACAAAAAGTTGAGGAAAGATCATCAAGCTTTGAATCTTTTGAAGAGTAAGTAGATGAAGAAGAACCTCCACCTCAACTCTTTTGAATGTCTACAAGGCATAGATAACCACCAAAAAGGTATTCTCTTGATGAATGGAGATGTATATTTTCTTTGAGTATTATCATTAATGAACCAAGATTTATAGAAGAAGCTTTGGGTATGAAGGATACAGAGTCCTAGAAGGTTGTTATGGAAAAATAAATGGTATATTAAAAACTAATGATACATGGGACCTTGTACCTTTACGTAACTAATTTAATCCCATTAGATGCAAATGGGTTTTCAAGACAAAGATTGGTTCACATGGCAGTGTTGAAAAGTACAAAGCTAAGTTGGTTACAAAAGGTTACTCTCAGGTTGAAAGTGTTGACTATGGTCAGATATTTTCTCCTATTGCTAAAATGAAATCCATTAGATTATTGATTTATATTATAGTATCTCATGATTTAGATATTGATAATATGGATGTGAATACTACTTTCCTTCATGGTGATTTCGAGGAGGAGATTTATATGACACAACTAGAGCACTACATGGTGAAAGGTAAAAGAAACTTGGTTTTCAAGTTAAAGAAATCCTTGTATGGTCTCAAGTAGATTCCTAGGATGTGATATCATAAATTTGATACATATATATTGAGTTTGAAGTTTTAGTGGTCTAAATCTGATCATTGTGTTTATTGTAAAATTTATGGTGATCATTTCTTGATTATTACCTTATACATTGTTGATATGTTGTTTGTTGGCAATGGGAAAGTTTTATTTTCAAATATTAAATCACAACTCTCAGAAAACTTTGAGATGAAAGATATTGGTGTTTTGAAACACATTCTTGGGATGGATATTAGAAGATATAGATAGAACAAAAAGCTATGGCTTGGCAAGAGTAAGTATGTGAATTCCATTTTATAAATATTTAACATGCAAGATTGTAGACCATTATGTGTTTCTTTTTTTAGTAAGAATAGAGTTATCTATTGCATAATATCATCCCTATTAGTTATCAAAGACATGATTAGAGTGCCTTACCAAAGTGAATTTGGAAGTCTGATGTATGTTATGGTATTTACTAGACTAGACATCGCTCAAGCAGTGGGAGTTCTTTCCTGTTATATGTTTAATCCTAGTAGAGTTCATTGGAATGCATTTAAAAGGGTCTTCAATATTTATGGGGTAATTTAGAGAATTCCTTATGTTATCATGATAACATGATTGGAGATATATGTCCTCTTGACATTCTTGGTTATGTGGATTCATATTGGGCAAGTCATATTGATAGAAGAAGATCCATCAGTACGTATGTGTTTACTTTACTTGGTGGTGCAATAAGTTGGATGAGTAAGTGATAGGTTATGGTTTATTTATCCACTATAGAGGTAGTATATATGGTATAAAATCATGCCTATAAATAATCCATTTGGCTTAAGAGGTTGTGTTTATAAATTAGGTTGAAATAGAGTGCAATGATAGTTTATTATGATAATCAAAGTGCTATTTGCCTAGCTACAAACCCAAATTTTCATGTCAGGATAAAAAATATTGATGTAAAATATAATTTTTTGAGATACATGTCCAAGGATGGTAGGGTGGAAATGATAAACGTAGATACTTTGATAAATTTTGCATATTCATTGACTAATCCTGTGAGCACAAAGAAGTTCATATGGTGTTTGGAGTCTATGGACCTCTTGGTCCCTGTATGTTAAGTTCATATTGGTATGGTTCCTCTAGGTCTTTCAAGGTATTTGACAAGTGGGAGTTTTTTTGGAATTGAAGTGTCTCAACCTTAACAAGTCAGTATACTATTTAATATCTATTATTCACATTCACTATTCACAACCACTATTCATGTGATGAGGTGGCAGTGGTGAGTTGGAAATGACTATGCATGTGATGTGACAAGTGATGAAGGTGATGATGTAGGTGTTGATGTGGATTTTGATGAGTTGGCATGGCCCATGAAGGAATCTACATGATGTAACTACATTTGAGTGGAAGTGGGGCATACCACTCCACTAAGGAGACAAGTTATTGTCTTTTGTGATGCATATGGTTTTAATTTAGCTGAAAAATGACAAAAAATGGATATGGGTTGAATTTATTTGTTGGAATCATGATTTTGAGTGAAGGAGAAGTCAAAATTTGATGGAGAATCTCTTGAAAGCATGTGAAGTCATAGGGATAGTGGGGAACAAGTTATTATTCCAGATTGGAGGCACATGTGAGAGTGCGGTGTAGTTTTGGAGGCTTGTGAGAGTGGAGGATGATGTGTCACAAGTGGGGGGTCCATTTTTGAACAAATAACAATACTACAAGGATGTTACTATTGATAAATAGTGGTTCCACTAAAGGGTGGTGAATTTATTATCTTTCCCATTAAGTTTCTTCATTATACATTCTTATTTGTAATTTTTATAAATGAGATACATTCTCCTTTGTAATCATGAAGTAGCTAAGATTTGTATAAACTTATAAGGTAAAGAGTTGTGCAAAGGCACTGAAGCTCTATGGAACTAGTTATTCTCTTGTGTGTAGTATACTGGTGGTGCTCCTATGAAGGATTGCTCTGCAAGTGTGTTGCAATCTTGGTGATTTGAATAATACATTGAGCTACTTTGGAGTGTGGGGTTTTTTTCCCGAAAGGGTTTTCCACACATAATCATGTGTTATGGTATGGTTATACTTTTAGTTATATGTGTTTATTTTTCTTGTGTAACAAGTATAAAATTATTTGCATATTCTTCTCTCTTATTTGTGTAAGGCATTGTTTCTGTGATCTCGTATTCCTTTCACTTAAATCTCACATGCAACCTCTTTTTTTTTACTTACAAGTATCTCACTTTCCTTAAGTTTTTAGATTTAAAATTTTAATTAGAAATTGAATATTTCAAGTTATACAAATTTCTAGCCTACTTTATTTTACTTTGGATAATATTTTCTTGAGTCTACGGTCATCTTCTTGTCACTCTACATAATTTTGGATAAGAGAATTCACTAAATTGGTAACCAATTCTTTGTTTTTCATGAATTAATCCGACCACAATCTAACTATTATATTTTTAAATATTTTTAATTATTTTTTTAATTCTTTTTTCATCTTTTTTTAGATTTCTCAGTTTGATATTAGACAAAGGAGACAACTACTTGAGAATTGTATACACACAATAACTACTTATTCACCTTTGATTGGTCTCACCATTAATTAGATAGGAGGATTTGTTTTTAGTTTAGTTTTGTTTATTATAATATATTAGATTATTTTTACTTATTCATCTATATTTATTTATATTTAAAAATAATAAAATAAATCATCTTTCTCTCTCTTATTTTGCACAAAAAATGTAGTTTTATTTTCTTTAGTTTGTATTTGCATATCAAAGCTTCAAAGAATTTAATTTTATCAGTCTAGATTTCACCCTTTGAAGTAAGGGATTTTAGGCCTGACTCATTTAGCTGATATAATGGGATCACCTCTAAGTGTGGGTGACCTAGTTGATGTGGTGAACCTCTATTTTATGGGTCTAGATCCCTTGGTGCATTAATTATGGCTCAAATACTAAACCTAAATATTTATGACAGTGAAAAGGGATAGAAGAGAAACATGAAATGAAACCTATGCTACTAGAGGTGATCCACCAATATGATGTGTCTACTCTATTTGACCTTTTAACAACACTGATGAATAAGACAAGGACTAGTAACTAAAACACTCTCGACAAAGTGTTGTAAGCATTAGTGTTTCACATATAGGTTGTGTTAGATGATCAAAACTTGAGGGTTATGGATATAAATTCTAATTCAAGACACTTAACAATCAAATTCCACTTGAATCTCAACCATTAACACCTTCACACATTATGTGATATGCATAGAGAAATGTACTAGTATCTAGGTGAGGAAAGGACTTGCAAAAGGAGAAAAACCTACTACTTATTAAAATAAAACAAGCATAAAACACACTAAAATAGTATAGAGAAGTTGAAATAGTCCATATATTAGTTTAAGAGGTAACAAAGTAAAAATGTTGGCAGAATAACTTCATACCTAGTAGAGGGATCAATACAATGAAATTAGAGCCTTAATTTATATAACATGATAAAGAGAGAGAAGATAATTTGGCATGGATAAGGCATATAGAGGTCATGAATGACCATAATTCATTCAATGAGTAATTATAACCAGCCCCCATAACTCCCTTAATGTGTTGCCTTTGCTGCATAATGGCCTTAAAATGTGAGTATGGCATAGAGATGGAGTGGTGGAGGATAATTCAGTATTGGTTGACATCATCCAAGGTATGAGCATGCCACCTTGTCAACCACCTCTTCCCTTAGCAGTTACAATGGTAGGATATGGTCTATCTTGGCCTCCATGAAGCATTAAGTAGCCTGCCTCTCTCATTGAATGTTCAGTAAGACTAAAAACACCTAATTCTCCATCATGGCCATGAAGTGTGCCTAATTTATTTGATATATCAGTTACAAAGGTGTTTATGACCCTCCATTTACTCACTCACCAGACTCTCACACCAAAAACCATCTTTATTAGCTGGCCAAGTAGGCTTATTAGGCAACTAGGCCTAGTCACTTGGTGTTTGTTCCTTGGATGGCCATGAGATTTGTACAAAACCTTGGGAATGGGTATATGAGCATGTTTTAGGTTTAAACAAGCATATTAAACCATGACACATGTCCTTAAAATATTTTACACTTATATCTCTATCTCATTTAAGTGACTAGGTCACCTCTCATTACCATTTTTGGACTAGCTCTTTAGATCAGACCTGTAGAAGCATTTATAGGAGGATTTGAGGGTATCTTTTGATCCATAAATTTGGAAGACAGTTCATACTATCCCCTTGAATGGTTTATAGTTGTTCATTGAGCTCTGTACCTTGAAATCATCATTAAACCTTGTAAAAGATAAGGTTTTTAGTACATCCATATAACTATTCATATAATCTAATGTTAGCACTAGGACCTTCTTAGAGTTTATAGGGTGTTCCAAGTGTCTCCTTAGACAATTTAGGGAATTTGAGTGCATTTATCTCAAATTTTCCTCCATCAAGTCATTAGGACTAGTTTAGATAGGTTTTGAGTGGCATGATCTCTTAACGATTATTCATAGCCATGAGTGCTTGAATTGCAAAATAAATTCCAAGATTTTAAAGTGTACACCCCTCCTCAAATTAACCTAATATATAATGACCCCATGTATCTACTCCCTAGTGTTTCAATGTGGAGAAAATGCCTCTTAGGCTCAAAACCATGCATTCTGAGAGATCAAGAGAAGCCAACTTGCATGAGAAGGATAAGAAGCATGTGATTTATGTTAAAAACACACTAGGAGGTCTATGAAATAATTATAAACATGTTTTTATTACTTTTCTTCCTTATCCATTCCTTTGAGTGTTTGTATACCCCTCACACCTATGCCTGTGGTTTATGAAACACTAGACTAGTTTGACCTTAACGGCATAGTTCTTGGAATCTCTTTACTTTTTTGAGTTCAAACTTAAATATCCTTTCTTGGGGACTTTCCACTCATCATTTTGAATATTATAGTCTTTATAACACTCTCAAACCTTTCCATTATCTCCAATTTCCATGTATAAGCCTATAACTTCCTATTTAGGCCTAGTAGGCCTAACTAGCCTATTAAGGCTCTCCTTTGCTTCAAGGAACCCAATCATTAAATGTAGATTTAGGACCTTAGAAAAAAATTTAGGGAACCTATTTTTACTCTTGTATTTCACTTATATGTAGGGTTCAACACATTTATTTACTCTTCTTTGGCACTCTTACTATAGATGGTAATTAGGCCTACCTAAGTTGTAGGTGTAGACATCCCCTTTATTATTTGGCACATTGAGACCTCTCTGAGAAATGGAATAATTATGTACAAGGTCCTCTTACCTATCAAAACCTTATGAAACTCTCCAAACCATTTTCCATCAATGTTTCTTCAACTCTGCAGTCACAACCTTATTTTTTCATGATTGGCATTTAGAGAACAATTTGTGATCTTGAGTATTTGAGTGGATGCTTTCTTCAATTATATCCTTTAGTAGTTTGATGAGTTTGACCACTATTGGGAAGTATAGATCCCACTATTCTAGTGTTCACTCATAAAAACCTTGACCTTATGACATATTTACTTATAGGCCTATGGATATTTGTCTGGGCCTGCTAGGCCTAATTGGCCCTTTTATCCCTTCTCTATAGGTTTGAAAATGACCTCATAGTTCTCTTTTTGAATTTATATCTACATTAACATGTTATTGGATGTATGGAGCATCTCTTAACTAGTTAATCCATTCATTCTAGTGAAGAACACCTTTTAACAAGATCTACACCTTGACATAGGTATGTTAGGACTTCTTAAGTTAAATATTTGAATTGAGTACCCTGTAAAATGAACATTCCTAGATTTTTAACCTTTTGGATGAATGATTTTTCATTATATTTAAGCTCCATCTAAATTTTATTACTCTTTGTGATCCCATCGAACAAATCTTGGCTGACTATCCTAACATCTTTTATATGTTGTTAACAGGGCATTTTCATAAGGGATGGTTAGGACAAAGATGATACAATATAAAAATTAAATGTTAATCTTTCTAAGGATACCTTAAACAATAATAAATTACCTTAATCAATGCTATAACCATTGACTAAATTATTTTAAACCTTTATTATAGGTGATAGTTTTATGTTTTATGATTGTGTGAGAAGGTGAGTCTCCTTTTGTTATCATTTGAGTTTCTTATCATCATGACAACCTCTGTCATGTATTCTCACATCCTCCTTGAACATAAATGGCCCTATTTAAATTCAAGGTGCATTCCTTTCCTATTTCTCCAATGTCAGGCCTATATGATCTCAAAGCTTTCTTTGGATGAGTGTTGACAAAATGAAACCTTTGTGCTCAAATTATTAATGAAGCCAACATAGATGAACATTATAAACTTAACTTAATTGTATTTTGGGATCCCTTGTACATCTATATATCCTTACAACAAGTCTCTATTTAGTCTAGACCTACACAATTCAACTTAGCCTATACAATCCCTTAAGGTGCAAAATAGACTACACTTGAGATTCACAAATGCTTACTATGATTAGATGATATTAATGGGATGACGATTGAAGTGGATTTAGGATTTAGAAAGATCATATTATTTATAAAACCAAATTTTGGTAATGTTAATTGTAGACACCTAAATCTGGCCATCGATAACCTCCAATTAGGCTTTTAACCAATTTCTACCCAAAATGCATAATTTGGCCTAAAAACACTAAACATGCTAAATAATGTGAAGCTGACATATTCAAGTGCCAATTTTGGCCAGGGTATCCCTAAATGGGGAAATGAAATTTATGGGCCAACTAACTTTGATTAGATTAGTTTGAGTCAAATTGTCAATTTTGCACCTAAGTGTTCTGAATTGCTCTTTCCTATCAAATCTCTTGCACAAGATACATGCCTTTGTTATTTATTATTGGTAACATCCTAAATGGGATAACAGATCAAACGAATCTAGCATTTCCTTTCAATTCTAATATAGTCAAATTTTAGAACAATAATAAGGCATTTTAAGAAATTTGTGCACAAAGTACTTAATCATGCTTAAGAGCTAATTAACCCAAATCAAGGCATAATTAATAATTCCATGGAAACTTGTTGAAAATTTATTTTTGAAAATTAATATTGAATATCTGCATCATCAAGTGACCTCATTTCTTGGGAAGACATCCCTAGGCCATAAATGCCACAACTATCAGGATTCATGCCCTCCATGCCTCATCAATGCCTTCCGTGATGCCCTCCATGCCTCTTAATTTCCACTTCTTTGAATTTCATGATGAGGATAATTATAAACTTAATTCCAAAAATTGGATTAATCCTTAGCCACACATCTCAATCCTGAGATGGATGGTTCAAGTTGATTCTAGACATTCTCAAAAATTTATAAATAAGAGGCCTTACCACATCAATTTTAAGACTTGAGAATGCAAAGTTATAATTCACAAATGGTTCCAAAAGCTTCAAAAAACTAGTGTTACCATGCCAAATTGATTCCAATCCTAGCCAAGCCACAAGCCAAAGGTGCCAAGGAGAGATGGAGGTAGCCAAGCTTCCATTGCCAAGTACTTCATGAGTATAAAACCGAGCAAACCACTACTACAAAGACATTTTGAGCATCCAAGGAAGGTGAAGGAATTCTTGTATTTTATTCCTTACTTTTTAGTTGTGTTTGTCACTTGTTTTTTTTTACTAAGCTCTCCCTAGTGTTTAATATTAGAGATGTTATGCTTTTAGTGTGTTTCTTTCATTTTGTTTTCATTTTGGAACTAACACCATACTAACCATCATCTCTTGAGTCAAATTCCTAGATCACATAATGGCAGGACTGATGGGACTAGACACATCTCACACCTGAAGATCATTTTGTAACTCTAAAATATTTATTTGGACCTTTAAAACTCTTGTAAATTGATTTTCTAACTTTATTTTTCCATTTTTGTTTGTTATTATTTTACATAGTAACCAACATCGACAAGTAAGACCGACATCAGTTACATAGCTTAACTGATGTTGGTTAGCAAAACTAACATCGATTAGATTTTAGTTATCCAAGGTAACCATTTTTGGTTGTATATAATTGACGTCGATCACTGTGTTTTTCCAAAAACATATAAATGAGAGATATTTTTCCAAAGTTCATTATTTCAAACCAAAAGGAGCTTTAAAGCTAAAGGACATGTTAACATTTTTGTTGTAGACCAAGCTTGACATTTGATAAAAATAGGTTTAGATCACCTTTTACATGCTTAAAAATCAATTAGGAACTTTGTTTTGGTGTTTAAAATTTTTAGATATTTATGATGAATGCTTTCAAAGTTTTCAACTAAGACCAAGGGGTGAAATGAAAACCACCTCACTTTCATTTGGGCTTAAAATTGAACACACTTGTCAATTCTTGTTTGCAATAGTTGTTTAGATTAAATCTTTGTTTGAAAAAAAGAGGAATGTTGCGTGTATGCTCTTCCATTTGTCCCCTATAGGGAACCCTTAGAATCAAAAGCTCCATTCCTATTACAAATATCCTAGTCCAAGGCTTAGAAATAAAGTCATCTAAAGAACTCCCCAAAAACTCGTCAAAGTTTGGATGACCTTGAAAATGACCCTAAAGTCTTTCTACTTTCATGCTTTCTTTATTTTTATGTAAACTTGGCTTGTGAGGGGGACTTCATCACCTCCCACAAGTTATTTAGGGAAGCTTTGACCTAGGGTTTCACCTCTTGACATTGAATTCACTTACTCCTTTGGAGTTACACATGGGACGTATCTGCATTTGGATATCGCACTACACTGAGTGAACAACAGGATGTAGTGGTTTTAAGAAGGACTAGACCTTTTTACAACTGCCAATGCCATGATCACCCAATTTCCATGCTTGTATTTTGAATTGTTTGATGTGAAATTCATTGTGTAATTGATTCTCCTAAAATTATTAAAACCTTGCTAGTTTTAGTCAACCCCATTTTTGACATACCCTTGCTAGGATTTGGATGATTATACTTAGTGTCTTTTGGTCATTTGTTCTTGGTATATTTCAAGACTAAAACTTGTTTATTTATTCATAAACCATGTCAAAACCAATTTGTCTATATGTCACTCTTTTGTCTAAAGAGGTGTTATGCTAGCCATTTTACACCACACTTGTGCCTTGAAATTTTAACTAAACTTGTTTGTGTATGTGTCATTTGAGTTGCAGAGGTTATAATTATGCTACCCAAATCATGTTAAACCATTTTGCCTTTTGGTCTTTAAAACATAACATTGACCACATTATTTGATTATTCTTACACCGTTAGGCTGCTCAATTTGTTTTAAGACTTGTTTCACCTTGTATAAAAAACCATTTATTTCAAACCATTTTGTGTATACCATTTGGACCTTTGTCCCTTGCCATCATACTATCAAATCTTGTCTATATTTTGTGGTCAAATCTTTGTTTTCATCATTGAGTTTTCAATTAACCTTGTCAAGTTTAGATCTAAACATTGATTGATTTCTATTTAAGACTCAATTCATGGAGCTAATAAACATATATTTCTCTTTTGGGTTGCATAAATTCCGTTAATTGATTACCCAAATTTGAAAACTATTGATGGTTTGTTTGTTTAAACCCTATCCTCATCATTGTTTGTGCCTTTATTTGGGAGAACACAACCTTTCTCAAAGAGCCTTTTGTCTTATGCCTTATGCCAATTGATCATGTTTATGTTTGATTCTATGTGCCAGGTCTATGTCAAAGTTGTTTCTAAACTTGTTAGATTAAATCAAATTGCATCATGCCTATTTGTTTGAGCCTAGATTTTGACTCCACATTTGGACAAAAGATCTAGTAACTCAAATTTTCCCTTTCCTAGTTTAGACCTTGTTTATAACACTTTGACCTAGACCTTTTACATGCCAATTTTTTTAGACACTTGACCTTTTATGTGTATGACATTTGACATGAGACATTTGATGTTAGACTATTTTATGCCAAGTCTTAGAAAAAATCATTTTGGAGATACAACTCCACTTTCAGACCACATTGGAGATACAACTCCACCCATTGGACATAGTTTTTTAGAGTTTGTAGAACTCTAAGCCTTTTTGTTTTGGATATTTCATCATTTATGTGGATATGTATAGCTAAATTTATGGTGGAATCACTTACAATCTAACATATGATAGAATGGCCACATAAAATGAATTTTATGGCTTTAGTCAAGACCCCAATGATGCTAATATGGTTTGTGCGATATATTTTTATCCCTCTCATATTAATCATTCATGGGAACAAAGTCATGAAATAACTTACGATCCAACTCAAGACCTTGATTGGTATGAAGAGGCCTATGAAGAGGAATTTGAATACCCAATTATAGATAATGTTATTTGGGATACAAATCCATACCTTATTTAGAAAAACCAATATGTGAAACATAGTCAAGAACCAACTTATGAGCCAACTCATGACTAGGATGATATGGTTTATGAGGAAGAATTGGATGCTTTTGCTTGTGCAAACAATCAAATTTCATGACATCTTTTTTTTATCTGATCATCAGCTACTCCTAACCCTCTTTTGGATTATATGAGCTATCAAGCTTTATAATATCCAAGGAATACCATTACTATTCCAAGACCTCATCCTTTGGTTTGTGCAAGCAACCAAGCTCCAAAATGCCTAACCATTTTTATACTAGGACCTCATTCTTTGGTTTGTGCGAGCAAACAAGCTCCACAATTCCCTTTCATCATCCTAGGACCTAGTCCTTTGACTTGTGCAAGAAATTAAGCCCCATAATGCCCTATCATTACCATCTCAGGACTTCATCCTTTAGCTCATGCGAGCAATCATGATCCCCAAGGCCCTACCATTATCCAACCATAAGTCATTCCTCATCTAGTACCAATCCCATCCAAACCTTAACCCATCCAATCATTCAAAGACTTAGCTGTGTTCAAAACTAGTATTTTTTAACTCATTGGAAACCAAGGCCAAGAGAACCAACCAATCTGAGATGTTTCTATTGAATCAACCATTTGTGTTAAGTCAACCTATGATATATTGCCTATTGATCCTATACTAATTGTTGAGGAGTCTCACTCTAACAAGCTAGTCTTTGCTGAGTCACTTTTTAATGATTATAATTGCCTTTGAAAAAATCATTACCTTAACTATGTGCCTATTTTTCAAGAGCCTCTTATTGACAAGCTAGTCTTTAAGGAGTTGTCTCTTGACCTATTTCTCATTCTAGAGGAGTATCACTTTGATAAACCAATTTTTTTGGAGCCCATTATACCATCATAGGTCGTTACTTATCCAAAACTAAATATTCAATAATACATCATTGTAATATAGTACCTATCAGATGAAGAATCAAAGTTAGAGTCAATTTCTATTATTGAACTAACATCAGATTTACCATCAAAATCTAGATCCACATCAGTCTCAACATCAGATTTAGAATCCCTTGAGTTAGAATCAGATTTAGAAGAAGAATATGTTCATGGTTGTTATAACATTGGTTACATATGCCTTGTAGATAAATTTTAATACATTTGTGATCCTTCTCTAGTTTTTGAGGATAAGTACTTCAGCTTTGACACAAGTTATCCTAGTATCTTCTATGAGGATTTTGTGGCCTCTCCCCATTCCATTACCATTCCATAAGCCATTACCATCAACCAATATAGCCATATTATTGACATTCCATCTCCCATAAATGTTGATTGGGACCGACATAATCACACTTTATTGAATTGCATCTATGGTGACATAACACTTGAAGAAAATCAAGGAGGCCAAGACCACATTCATATAGTAGAAGAACACTCTCCTAGTGAAACTTTTTTGGAAGCACTAGAAGACAATCAAAGTCAAAATCTAATGTTCATTAGTGAAACCTTCTTGAAGGCACTACTAGATAATCAAGACAACTTCATTGGTGAAAACTTCTTTGAGGGCATCTCTCATTATTTGAGAAGACATTGCTTTGCTTATAGTTTGCAACATCTTCCCAAATAGGGGCAAATTGTAGACACCTAAATCTGGCCATCAATAACCTCTAATCAATCTTTTGACCAATTTCCACTCAAAATACATAATTTGGCCTAAAAATACTAAAACATGATCAATAATGTGAAACTAACATATTCAAGTGCTGATTTTGGCTAGGATATCCCTAAATGGAGAAATTCAATTTATGGGCTAGCTAACTTTGATTAGATCATTTCGAGTCAAAATGCCAATTTTACACATAGGTGCTCTAGGTTGGTCTTTCCTATCAAATCTCTTGCACAAGATACGTGCCTTTGTTATTTGCTATTGGCAACATCCTAAATAGGATAATGGATCCAAAGCATCTGAAATTGCCTTTAAATTCTAATTTAGTCAACTTTTAGACTAATAATAAGGCATTTTGATCAATTTGAGTAAGTTGTGCACAAATTACTTAATCATGCTTAAGAGATAATTGACCCAAATCAAGGCATAATTAATAATTCCATGGAAACTTGTTGAAAACATATTTTTTGAAATGAATATTGAATATCTTCATCATCAAGTGACCTCATTTCTTGGGAAGACATCCCTAGGCCATAAATGCCACAAATATCAAGATTCATGCCCTCCATGCCTCATCAATGCCTTCCATGATGCCCTCCATGCCTCTTAATTTCCACTTCTTCTAATTTCATGATGAGGATAAGTATAAACTTAATTCCAAAAATTGGATTAATCCTTAGCCACACATCTCAATCTTGAGATGGATGGTTCAGGTTGATTCTAGACATTCTCAAAAATTTATAAATAAGAGGCCTTACCACATCAATTTTAAGACTTGAGAATGCAAAGTTATAATTCACAAATGGTTCCAAAAGCTTCAAAAAACTAGTGTTACCACGCCAAATTGATTCCAATCCTAGCCAAGCCACAAGCCAAAGGTGCCAAGGAGAGATGGAGGTAGCCAAGCTTCCATTGCCAAGTACTTCATGAGTATAAAACTGAGCAAACCACTACTACCAAGACATTTTGAGCATCCAAGGAAGGTGAAGGAATTTTTATATTTTATTCATTAATTTTTAGTTGTGTTTGTTAACTAAGCTCTCCCTAGTGTCTAGGCCTAGAGATGTTATGTTATTTGTGTGTTTCTTTCATTTTAGAACTAACACCATACTAACCATCCTCTCTTAAGTCAAATTCCTAGATCACATTAACCAAATTTGACTTTTAGTCAAATTGGGTCAAACCCTACATATTTAAACTTTTAAAATGTTCCCATAAGGATAATAGGTCTCATGTATGTCTAAACATCTCATCTATCCCTGCTCTAGCCTTGGTGTAAGCCTATCTTCCTTGTACTTGCCTAGTCAACCAAAGTCAACTTTGGTCAACTCTAGTCAAACATGGTAAAAGGCTAAAATGGTGTTATAAATGTCATAATATGGTAATTTAGGTGTTTTAATATGTTCTTAAGTTATAAATTTGTCCTTTAGCATGTTTCATATGCAAAAAATTCCTTTTAGTCATATTTTTAGCTCATTAAATGACTTGTACGGAATTTTCAAGGAATAATATTTAACACCAAGTAAGTTTATAACATGGAGGAGGTTAGAACATGTCAAGAAGTGGTCAAAGGTAGTCAATAATTAGTTTCATTCATGAAAATAGGGATATCTCCTTGAAAATAGGCCCTTAATAACACTTGTACAGACTTGGAAAATCCATCTTCAGCTAAAAACATAGACCTAGTGTCTATTCAATTCCCTAATATATTTACCATACCTAGTGTGTAGATTTTTAGTTAGGAAGATCAAATTTTAATTCTACTCCTTTCTTGCCTTTGTAAGCTAAGAATAATCAAATTTGGATTCTTGACACAGTCCGTACAGATGGATTTGGAGGGAGTGATATTGGGAGTTGAAAGGGGTCTTAGTTTACTTCAAATCCATGGAAAGAAGTTTGATTTTAATAGATCCTCATTTATGAATAATTTTTAAGAAGCCAAGCAACTTTTTATGCTCTCACATCTATGAGGGGTCACTATTTGAGCCTATTTTAGAATATTTTATTTTAGTTTGATAGATTTGATTATTTCAGGTGTTTCTTAGGGCCTCTCGATAGGTTTTTTTATTGTCTTCCTAGTTTTGGAAGTCTCAAGAATTCAAGAAGCCTCTTTTAGGCTTGTTCTTGGTCTTAGATCATCCTCATTACTTTATACTTAGAAATATGCACCTACAGATGCCTTAAAGGAAGCTTTCCATGTTAAGATGAAGGCATTGAATGTTGTTTCAGATGGTTTGAATTATGAAGGTGCATTTAATGATCAAGGTAAAAATAATGGAGCAAGAATCATGCATTTTCCTTACAATATCATTTTTGCTGCTTGTTAGCAACCTACAGGTGGTCTTAACAGAGGTTGAAATGGTCATTTTGGAACCTTGAATCATAATATGAATCCTAATCGAGGTCCTGAAATAGGGTGAAGGCATGACAGACCTTTGTGAGGGAGTATATTGACAAGATAGAAGGTGGAAACATGTTTGAAGGAAAATGACTGAATTCTAGGAAACGGTCCCTAAAAGGGTAAAATAGAGACCCTATAGATTTTGGAAATAACATATACCATAATTTCAAGGACTTTTCAATGCTTCTAATTATTTGGCTTTGTATCCTCTAACATGGACAACATCTATGCAAAGTTTGGAGAGTGGAAGGCTAATAGAAAGGGGTGATTGAAAGATCCAAAAGTACCTTTGAAAACACTAAAAGTATGCAGTGACATCTACAGGCCTTGAGCACCAAGTGTTTTTCCCTTTATAAGTTACATTGCAATCCATTTCACATGGTTGAATAGTCTCATATGACCTAGAGTATTATAGATAACCTAAATACCTCTTGAGGAGGATGTTACATCAAGTTTGGCTCACTTTACTCATTCCCTACTCGTACAATGTCAAAATGCCCACCTATAGTAAGGTAGGTTGACAATGAGATATGAATATGTGTTTGATAGTGTTTCATCACTTTGAAGAGGTATCTAAGGTAAGATCAAGTACTCTTGGAAGTTGATATAACCAAGGAGAGTGATCAATACCATGACCAAGCCTATTAAGAGCAATGCAACCTACAGGTAGGCCTAAAGGTAGGAGTCTTAGTCATGGTAAAAGGTAACTTAGTTTTGAACCCCAAAAGTTTGTAAATGCACTAAAAAGTATAATAAATTACCAAGTGGTTAATGTTTTCATGGTTTAAGAGATTTAAGGATGTTTTTTAAACCATGATCAACGCTAATGCAACCTACAGGCAGGTTTTACAAGCATATTTCTTAGTTAAAGGGCAATGAGCAATTTTGGGTTTAAGATGATACAGAGAAACTAATAAAAATGGAAAAATGACTTCAAAGAGACCTTGAGAACCTTTTAGATTTGTTTTCAAGTGTGAAACATAAATGAGACACACAAAAGTCACCCTAAGGAGTCTAAACATGCAGAACATAGTCCCTTTTGGAAAACCATCTAGACAATGTTTCTTCCTATAAGTTTGTTTGAGGTTTTGATGGAGTTGAAGGATCTATGATTGGAGTTATAGGATAAATTTTTGTATGGGTCATCCATAAAACTCTAGGAGCACCCTCAAATACTTTTTTTTAATGATAAAGTAGGGTAAGTATCCACTATTTTGTCTCAGACAGAGGGTACTTTACCCATGCCCCAACCCTATAAAACTTGAGAGATAGGAAAGAGGATGTGATATGAAGATATGAAGATCATGGGATAAGGTTTGTAAAGCTTAAAAATACATGTACAAATGTGAATGAAACCTCATATGGGAAGGAAAGAAAATAGGGCACCTTACACTCCTAAGGTTGTAGTCATGCATGATGGGCACTCCTAAGCCTAAAAGCCAAAGGGGGAATCATATTCATTATAAATATTGGAAAAGTTTCCAAATTGATTGATTAATTTTAAGAGTAGTATAATGGAGGTGCTCAAGCCATTAGATGTAAAGAATACATCAATGAAGGTCTTTTTAGCCTTAGGTTGTAGGCAGACTTGTGGAACAAGGTTTAAGCCTAAGGCAAATGATAGATCAATTATATTTATAACATATGATGACCATTAAAATTATTTAAGACATGTTTTAAGGATTATAATAGATATGTTAAAGCTACTGATATGTAGGGGAGGTCTCCAAGAGGCCATTTATTGGATTGAAGAAACTCAAACCTTGCAAAATGCATGGAAAATACCCAAGTGGCCATGTTTGAATTCTTAGAACTCATCTAAGGATTTGCATGGGAAGATAAGGTGTTCAAAGGTGTTAGGGGGGGTATCTAAGAAGTCCATAGAGGCATTAAGTTAGAACATGAATGTGTCTTTTTTATGAACAAAGGCTAAGACTTGAGACTACTAAAAACCCTCTCTAAGGCCCCAATTAGAAAGAGAAGACAAATGGAGCATCCAAATGGAATGTAAAGGCTAGGGAGATGATTTTAAGCTATAGAGGACTCTTCAGGTCTCCTCCCCATGTAATTGAGTTGTATTTCACTAGTATGGATGGTGTACAATAGGGCTTATTTTGAGAGATTTGTGTATTTTATAGGTATGGTGAGGTTTCAAAAGATGAAATAATCTTTAGGAGAAATATTAGGACTTTTTACAGGTATCCATGCTCATATATTGAGTTATCTAGTCTCTTAAGTGTGTCTTCTATCTCCTTCATCTTAGCCAATCACAGGGAACACTTAGTGAAAAAGATGAAACTCTAATTAGGAAGCCTTTTAAGAGTTGATTCAGGAACTTGATGACATGGAATCTCTTGAAAAGTTTCATTCCTAATTTTACATGGATTAGATTAAATAATTAGTAGCATTTTGAGTGCTAAGTGTGGGAGGTGCATGAAAAGGAGTTATTTGTAACTACTAGGAATGATTACTCATGACCAAAAAAATATGGATGATTAGGGACCATTCAAATGCATATAGAGGATTTTTAGTAACCCCTCCCCCTTAGTTCAATCACCAGACATAACCCTACTTAGTGATGAGGTAGTCTAATGAGTGTAAATCATGACGATAGTTTCTTATGCAAACAAAAGATCATCTACGCCACATATGGAGGAGTTAGATAAATTTGAGAGACATTTGTCCTTGTTATCCTTATAAGACCTATCTAATTCTTAATTCCATGATATTGTAACTCATTCTCCTTGATTGACAAGTGTCTTAGTGACTATTGAGCTTCACCTTCTCTCTTCCCTCACAATTCATATATATACTAACCTTTTTGGCTGTTGTAAGGATATCTCCACCAGGATATGGTGAAGCCCTACTCAATTTTTTCCTTGAACTAATAAATAATAATATTTTACCTTATTCATGACTTCATGAAGTACATGTTATAGTTAACAATCTTGTACAAGTGTATTTTACTTACCTTGACATGTTATCCTTCCTAGTGCCTTGTGTAGTTTGAAAGCTCTCTTTTGTAGGTCAACAAGAAGTGCCTAATGGAGATTTTAGGTATAGTGAGTAGTTTATTCATTAGTGTTTCTAGAAGACATATTGTCTAAGTCCTCCTAACTTATACTCTCTTCAAGACCCCATGCTTGAAACATTGATGTAGAAGAAGAAATTTTAGTTTGATGGATGAAGTGTATGTGTAGTTTTCCTTTCGGTTCTAAGTGCATTTCAAGTGGTATGAGTAGACCATATATTTAGTGCATCAACTCCTTAACTAGGTTTAGTTTAGTAGTCTTAACCCTTTTCCTTAAAGTATGGTTGTGGTGTGTGGAAGTGGTACATCAAGGGAACTATCCCTAATCTAGAGACTCACCTCAACTTTGAGTCACCCACAGCCCTAAGGTTTTTCCATTTTGCCACTTGAATGAGGAAAGACTTGTCATCTCCTCAAGGGGTGTAAGTTCAAGTGATAATAGTTTTTAGCATGCCTTTTAGGACTAAAAAGTCCATTTCTTGAGGAGTTTTGGTGTTTTCCTCAAGATATTAGCCTTTGGAGGCAATTCCACTAAGCACCAATTGTGACTCCAAGCATAAATATACTGGTCAATCAGTCCAAGTACTCTAGTTGAGGATTGTTTTTTGTTCTATGGTTTTCTCATGAATGATTCATGGATAATTCTAATGTTGACTTTGTTCTTACACAAGTTGGTGAGACATATCCATCTTTGTCCATTCCCTATCAATATGAACAAGTCCATGGCCAATCTAGTCATGATCCTTATCAATCTTATCATCTTTGATATGATTTACATCAGACTTGTAATCAGCCCTCCTAAGCTTGTGCTTCACCTAATTCACCTAGTTCCTCTCCAAGCTAGTCCATTGCATGTTCCAAGAAGACTCTCATTGGCTATAAATATTATATGCTAGATCTTGATACTATAAATGGTTGTGGTCAAGTCATCCCTAGTGATTGTATCAAGAGTGTGAGGGATGATTTAGATCTATTCAAGGGAGAATGAATGCTCATTGAGAGAGATAATTGGAAAGGCCTTATGGGTGAAATGATTGATGTTTGTGGTTTGATTTTATACATAGAAGAGAGGTTAGAAGCTCATGAACCAACTTAGTCTTGGTAGCTCTAATACACCCCACATCAGCCTTCAAGTGTGTCAACTATTCCTTTTCAAAATACTAATCCAATCATGCTTTAAAATGCCCCATCCTTCATGAATTCCCCAAAATTTCCCTTCTTTTAAGTCAATCCAAGAGAGTAACCAAAGGAAGAGGGACACCACTATTGAAGAAGATTTTGAGAGAAGGTTGATACTAGAGATTCATCTTGACAAGGAGATTGAGTTGGCAAACTAACATTTGACACAATCCATCATGGAAGCATAAAATGGAGTTTCTAAGTGTGACATTCCTCCATTTACATCTTAGCCTCATGAAAAACTCTCTCAACCTAGTTTCCCCAGATGGAAAGAAGTAGTGGCAGCTTGTGGAAAGGACAAAAAATGTCTAAGTGGAGTAGATGGAAGTGGAGTGAAGGTTGAACTTACTCAATGCCCTCCCATCCCTCCTCAAGAAGCCTATTTCCCTTCATTTCAACTTCATTTTGCTTCCTTTCACAATGAAGATCCTATTCCCCCCCAAGAGAATCTATTTCAAGAAAACCTTACCAAAAGAATTGAGGAGTTGGAACTCAAAATGCAAAATCTCTCATCTATTCAAGGGAAGCTTGAAGCTAATGAAGCCATTGAACCCATTTTTCCACCTCCTCTAGCTGATCCATTCTACCCTTGTAATGGTGAGGAATGCATTGCTCCTTAGAATCCTTCTTGGGCTGATGTTCCCAATTTCGAGATGCCTAGTATTGGCACCACTAAGAGGGAGAAGCATATTGAAATTTTAGATTGGGTTGAGGATGAAGAGGAGCTGAATTCTTGTGAGGAAACATCAAATTGTGATGATAATGAAGATGACATTCCTTATTTTGAAGAATCATTGGAATAGGTTCTTTTGGTTTCCAAATAAGAAGAGGAAGAAGTTTATCTTATTGTTCCCCTTCATGATGCTGATCAAAAAGAGGATAATTTCTTGTGGCATAAATTTGAAGACATTTGCAATGAATTTGAAGGTCTCATGGGGCCCACAACTCCTTTGAAACTGACTATAAGTAATGGTAAGAAAAATAACATGGTTTAAGAGGAAGTGTTTTATTATTTTGAGTATCCTATCTATGATGACTATAGAGATGAGCATGAGGAGGTTTCCAATGAAGAGGCAAATCTGCCATTACATAAAGAAGACATGGGGCATACTTATATGCAAATGTTCAAAGAATATGAAGATTTTGAGAAGGAAAAACTCCTAAGAAATCAATCCCAATCTATTGAGGAGCAAGTATGTGATGATAGGTATCATCATCAAGAGGCTCTAAACCATGATGGAGTAATCTATGATGATTATGAGTCTTTTGAAAATGGTTTGAAGATTGATTCTAGAACCACATGTTAAGATTATCCTACAAACATCAAGGAGTTTGTACAAGAAAAAATCCTAGAATTCTATGAAATAAGACTTCTTGAAGGGTTTGAAGAGGTTGTAACAAAAGAGAAGAACAATGAAACCTTTCAAGAGGACAAAGACATTCAAGAAGTTGTTCCATTCATGGAGGTGCAAATATGCCATGAGGAGAGAAAGGAACATCAGTCTAAGGTATGTTTCCAAGGTCAAGAAGAGTTCACCTACCTTGGAGACTTATTTGAGATGACTCTATCAAAAGACATGCCAAGACAAGGAACAAGAGAGAAACATGAGTCATATAGTGCTACATCCAAAGGGAGGTATGTTTGGCACCCTCATCCATCGCATGAATAAGGAGATTCAATATAATTTCCTTTTGATCTAGGACTGGAGGTATGTTTGGTTAGATGTACATAATTAGTTTTCTTTTTATTGTATCTTATGTTCCCTAAGTACTTACTAACATAAGTGTGGCTTTGCTTTATGTGTTTGCTTGGTCTTGGTGTGTGTTGTCTTTCCTTTATGTGTTTTGAGGTCAATAAGTTGTCTTGTTAGTCAATTCAAGGTCTGATCCTACTATTTTTAGAGTGCATTTGATATTATTTACCCAATGGATAGGATAAGGCTACTGATAATTAACATAGGCAAGCATGTTACCACTAAAAATTTCTAAAAGTGTTGACAAAATTTGACTTTTAGTCAAATCGGGTCAACCCCTACATATTGAAACTTTTTAAAGGTTCCCATATGTCTAATAGGTCTCATGTGTGTCTAAACATCTCACCTATCCTTGCTCTATCCTTGGCGTAAGCCTATCTTCCTTGTACTTTCCTAGTCAATCAAAGTCAACTCTAGTCAAACATGGTAAAAGGCTCAAATGGTGTTATAAATGTCCTAGTATGGTCATTTAGGTGTTTTAAGGTGTTATTAAGTCATAAATTTGTCCTTTACCATGTTTCATATGCAAAATGCATTTTAGTCATATTCTTGGCTCATTAAATGACTTATACAAACTTTCCAAGGAAGAATATTTATCATCAAGTAAGTTTATAATATATAGGAGGTCAGAACATGTCAAGAAGTAGTTTTATACATGAAAATAGGGAGATATCCTTAAAAATAGGCCCTTAATGGCACTTGTATAGACTTGGGAAGTCCATCTTTAGCTAAAAATGTGGACCTAGTGTCTCTTCAATTCCCTAAGATCTTTACCACACCTGTTGTGAATATTTTTAGTCAGGAAAATCAAATTTTGGTTTTGCTCCTTTCTTGCCTTTGCAAGCCAAGAAGAGTCAACTTTGGATACTTGGCATAGTCCATACAGATGGAGTTTGAGGGAGTGATATTGGGAGTTGAAAGGGGTCTTAGTCTAATTCAAATCCATGGCAAGAAGTTTGAGTTTCATGGCTCTTCCTTTATGAATAATTTCTAAGAAGCCAAGCAACTTTTTATGCTCTCACATCCATGAGAGGTCACTGTTTGAGCCTATTTTAGAATATTTTGTTTTGGTTTGATAGATTTTATTGTTTCAAGTGTTTCTCAGGGCCACTTCATAGGTTTGTTCATTATATTCCTAATTTTGGAAGTCTCTAGAATTCAAGAAGCCTCTTCTAGGCTTGTCCTTGGTCTTAGATCATCCTCACTGCTTTATACTCAAAAATATGCAGCCACAGGTGCCTTAAAGGAAGTTTTCCATTTTAATATGAAGGCATTGAATGTTTTTTTTATATGTTTTGATTTATGAAGGTGACTTTGATGATTAAGGTAAAAATAATGGAGTAAGAATCATGTATTTTCCTTATAATATCATACTTGTTGCTTATTAGCCACCTATAGGTGGTCTTGATAGAGGTTGAAATGGTCATTTTGGAACTTCGAATCATAATATGAATCCCACTTGAGGTCCTAAAATAGGGTGAAGGCATGATAGACCTTTTTGAGGGAGTAGATTGACAAGATAGAAGGTAGAAACATGTTTGAAGGCAAATGACTAAATTTTGGGAAATAGTCCCTAAAAGGGCAAAATAGAGACCCTGTAGATTTTGGAAATAACATATACCATAGTTTCAAAGACATTTCAATGATCTTAAATGTTTGGATTTGTAGCCTATAATATGGACAATAGATATGCAAAGTTTGGAGAGTGTAAGACTAATAGAAAGGGGTGATTGAAGGATCCAAAAGTACCTTTGAAAACGTTGAAACTATGCAGTGACATCTATAGGCCTTGAGCACCAAGTGTTATTCACTTTACAAGTTGCATTGCAAACCAATTCACATGGTTGAATAGTCTCATATGACATAAGGTAGTATATATAACCTAAATACTACTTAAGGAGGATGTTAGATCAAGTTTGGTTCACTTTACTCATTCCCTCTTCGTATAATGTCAAAATGGCCACCTACAACAAGGTAGGTTGATAGTGACCTATGAATATGTGTTTGATAGTGTTTCAGCACTTTCAAGAGGAATATAAAGTAAGATAAATTACTCTTGGAAGTTTAGATCACCAAGGAGAGTGTTCAATACCATGACCAAGCCTATTAGGAGCAATGTAACCTACATGCAGGCCTAAAGGTAGGAGTCTCAGTCATGGTAAAAGGTAATTCAGTTTTGAACCCCATAAGTTTGTAAATGCACTAAAAAGTAAAATAAATTTCTAATTTTATAATGTTTTCATGATTCAAGAGATTTAATGAGGTATTTTAAACCATGATTAACCCCAATGTAACCTACAAGCAGGGTCTATAAGAATTTTTCTTAGTCAAAGGACAGTGAGTAGTTTTGGTTTTAAGATGATAAAGAGAAACTAATAAAAATGGAGAAATGAATTAAAATATACCTTGAGAAAATTTTATAATTGTTTTCAAGTGTGAAACATAAAGGAGACACACAAAAGTCACCCTATGGAGTCCAAACATGTAGAACATAGTCCCTTTTGGAAAACACTGTAGACAATGTTTCTTTTTATAAGTTCGTTTGAGGTTTTGATGGAGTTGGAGGATATATTCTTGGAGTAAAAGGTTAAATTTTGGTATGGGTCATATGTAAAACTTGAGTATCACCATCAAATACCTTTTTTTGATGAAAAAGTAGGGGAAGTTCCCCTTATTTTGTCTTAGATAGAGGGCACTTTCCCCATGCCCAAACCCTACAAATCTTGAGAGATGGAAAAAGGATGTGATAAAAAGATATGAAGATAATGGGAGAAGGTTTTTAAAGATAAACAATACTTGTACAAACATGAATGAAACTTCATATGGAAATGAAAGCAAATAGGGCACCTTACACACCTAAGGTTGCAATCATGCATGATGGACACTCCTAAGCTTAGAAGCCAAAGGGGGAATCATATTCATTCTAATGCTTGGAAAAGTTACCCAATTGACTGATTCATGTTTGGATAAGTATAATAGATGTGTTTAATCCATTATATGTAGATAATACATCAAGGAAGGTCTTTTGAGCCTTAGGTTGCAGGTAGACTTGTGGAACAAGGTTTAAGCCTAAGGCAAATGATAGATAAATTATATTTATAAAATATGATGACCATTAAAATGGTGTAAGACATGTTTTTAGGATGATAATAGATATGTTAAAGCTATTGATATGTAGGGGAGGTCTCCAAGAGGCCATTTATTGGCTTGAAGAAACTTAGACCTTGTAGAATGCATGGAAAAGACCTGAGTGGCCATGTTTGAATGATTAGAACTCCTGTAAGGATTTTAATGGAAAGCTAAGGTGTTAAAAGGTGGTATGGAAGGTCTCAAAGAATCCATCAGAGGCATTAAGTGAGAACTTGAAAGTGCCTTTTTATGAACAAAGGCTAAGACCTAAAACTACTAAAAACCCTCACAAACCCTCTCTAAGGACCCGATTGGAAAGAGAAGACAAATATCACATCCAAATGGAGTGTAAATTATAGGGAGATAATTAAAATCTATAGAGGAATCTTCAGGTATCCTCCCCATGTAATTGAGTTGTATTGTGCTTGTACAAATGGTGTACATCAGGGTTTATTTTGATAGATTTATGTATTTTACAAGTATGGAGAGGTTTCAAAAGATGAAATAAATTTTAAGAGAAATATTAGGACTTTTTCTACATCCCCATGCTCATATATTGAGGTAGTCTAATAATGGCAAATCATGAAGATAGTTTCTTATGCAAGTAAAAGAGCATCTACGCCACATATGGAGGAGTTAGATAAATTTGAGAGACATTTGTCCTTATTTTTCTTATATTACCTATTTCATTCTTGATTCCATGCTATTGTAACTCATTCTCCTTGATTGAAAAGTGTCTTAGTGACTCTTGAGTTTCACCTTCTCTCTTTTCTCTCATAATTCCTATATATATATGCCCTTTTGGCTATTTTACGGATCTCTCCACTAGGGTATGGTGAATCCATAATAAATTTTTGCCTTGAAACAATAATGAATATTGTTTTACCTCATTCATAACTTCATGAAGTGCATTCTATGGTTTTTGGTCTTATGCAAGTGTATTTTGCTTACCTTGACATGTTATCCTTCCTAGTGCCTTGTGTAGTTTGACAGCTATTTTTTTTAGGTCATGTTGACATGGTGGATTTCACCCTCTAAAAGGAGGCTAAACTCTCTTCTTCTATGAAACATAATGGAGACATCCCTCTTGCTGTGGGTAGAAAATATGAGGGATGAATCTCTAGATTAGGGGCTATCTCCCCTTGATATACTAGATCTCCTACTATTAATTATGGGGGGGATGAAAAGGGAGAGAAAATACTAAAAATGGGACCTAATCTAAGAGGTGATGCACCAAAACAATTGGTATACTCAACTTTGGAAAACACTTTGAACCATGAATAACAAGCATACACTTCATTTAGGTGAGAAAAACTTCCTTGCATCAATATTTTAGTAGGGAGTCTTATGAAGATACAGGGAGAAAGAAACTAGCACAAGAGGTGTTTTAAACACAATACTGGGTAGCCCAATCACTTGCCTATACTCGCTCTAGACACTTCCTATGACCTGTAAAAATAAAATCACTATGCACTAGATATGCTAGAATAAACTTATGAAAGCATGAAAATAAAATGACGTAACACAAGATAAAACCATAGACATGCAAAAGTGCAAGCTCAAATGGAGGTAAAAATGCTTTTTTGATTCAAGGTAAATTCCTTTAGGGCTTCACCATACAAGATGAGAGATTCCCTCTCAAAATGAAAATTTACAATTATACAGAGCAAGATGCTGAGAGAATAAGGAAAAGAGACCCATGTTGGAGTCAAACACTTTTGAGATAAGAAACCATGTTGCTATCATATTCTTCAAACTATGTATGAAAGAGCCATGTTGTAGATGTCCAAGCCACCGCCCTTACTATCCTAGGCCAGTAAAAGCATGGGATACTCTTTCTATCAATTGACAAAACCATCCCCAAGTTATTGTGGCTATATCATTCTCTCTTCAATGCTAGGTGCAACTGGTTGTGCATTAATGGTGAAGCATGAAAACATAGGCTACTCTCCTCTATAGTTCAAAAACCAATCTATTTATTAGTTTTTGATAGATATTTTCCACCCAAATGTAATAAATCCATTTTCTAAGTTGTTCATGCCACTTGTTTGTTCTGATTGGTCCTTAATTATTCCCTTTATCTTTATCAGTAGCTGGAATAATTCTGAGTTTTATCTTTTTTGCTCTCTACTTACCTATGTTTTATCTCTTTCCTTCGATTCTCCTTTGCCTTAGTTTCTCATGCTTTGTATTTACTCATTTGGGCCTTTGGGTTCTCAATGGGTTTCTACTCCTTAGGCTTTCCATTACCTCTTTCCACCTTTTGTATGTATTCAAGCTCCTGGGATTGCATTATTTCCTTTTTTATGGGTTTCAGGTTTCAGGATTTTAGGAAGGTCATCTTGAACAAAATCCCAAGACAATATTTTCTAGGGAAAACTCTACAGTTTATTTCTCTATTTGCTTCTTCTTTTTACTTCTTCCTTTCTTGTCTTTCTTTTGTTTACTCCATGCATTTGCCTTTTCTTTGCTTTCTCTTTGCGGGTCTTTTCTATAGGCATGCTTTTTTTTGACATGTCCGTAAAAAAAATGTCTAAAGGAATTCCTTTAGAAATTTTGTTTGAAGGAATCCTCCTTGGATTTGTTCTTTGCCTTCTTGGTTTGCTTCTTTGCATTTTTAGCCTTCAATATTTCTATGACCATCAAATTTCTTCAAAAAAAATGTTTGAAGGAATTCCTTTGGACATTTTGTTAGAAGGAATTCAACCTTGGCTTGCCTTTTTCATTTTTCCTTCAGACATTTTGTCCAAAGGAAAACTCCTTCTACCTGTCACTTTTCTTGAAGGGTAAGTGCCCTTCAATCTTGTTGTCCTTACCCCTTTGCTTCGATTAGCTAGCCTACGCAAGGGCATTTCAAGCCAAAAGTGCCCTTTGGGCTTATGGAAATGGTCCCTGTATTTATTAAAGTGCCCTCCACAAGGGCATTTTGAGACTCTAATTATCCTTTAAAACTTTTGTATTAGTCCTCATGCTAACAAAAAACCCTCTGCAAGGTGCATTCTACCTTCAAGCATACCCTTCAAAAGTTTTGTAAAGGTCCATTTCATCTTAGAAGTACCCCCCACAAGGGCACATACCCTTAGAGGAAATTGGAAATTACCCTATGGAATGCCCAGGTTCCCCCTACAAAAAAACACTTGCCTTAAGAAGCATCTAAGATCAATTTAGGATCTTTTGAAGACTTACTCAAAAAGCTTTGAAGTAAAGATATCTCAAAAACTTGATTGCTTCTTCCTTACCCTTTTGGGTTTGTGAATAATTCAAACTCATGAAAGATCATAAGTCAAGTAATCCCACAAACCCAAATTGAACTACTTTGAACCTTATTGGGTTTCTCTTTAGTTTTGACTTATAAAATTCATAAGACAAGTCCCCTTGTAACACTAAAATGAACTGCTATGACCCTTTCAGTTTTTTGAACTTCTTTTACTCATGAAAATTAGAAAGTAAAGTACTTTGCAAAACTTGACTTGCACTAGAACTAGCCATAAACCCTTTTGGTTTTATCAAGTGATCCTATTTATTACTTGTAAATCTTACAAGTAATGTTGTTCTCAGAACCTAATTTGCTCTGTGAGTGCTGGAAAAGACCAATGCTTGATGAGACAACACCTACACCTACACAAAAGAAACTTTTCCTAGATTTTTAAAGGGTTAAGACTTGGTTTTAGGGGAAAAGGTCATGAATAACAAGATTTAAAGGCTAAAAATAGGGGGCGTACCCATTTTGGCATGCAAGATTCACAAAATGGTCAACAAATTGGTGACTCATCGGGGAAGCATGTCTGCTATGCTTGAGAAGACTAGTGGCATAAAAGTCCATTGGGCATGGAGTTAGGATGAAGCTTAAAAAGTTGGTAACATCTTTGTAAGGACTTATTAACTAGCAAATATTTACCTCAAATAACAAGGAAAAACACACACAATAGGACAAAAAACAAATAAACTCGTGTAATCAGCACTTAGGGAAAATAAAGATAACACAACTGAAAGCAAACTACTATGTAGAACTAACTATGTATGCTTTTATCCCTCTTGGATCAAAGAGGAAAATTATTAAGTCACTTTCAAGATAAGATGAAACAAAGTGCCAAGCATGCTTCTCTTTGAATTGAACACTTTGTAGATCATGCCTCTTCCTTGGCACTTCACTTGGTCTAGTCTCAAAGAGGTCATCTCTAAATAGGTCTCTAATGAAGACATATTCCTCTTGCAAATGTTCAAACATTTCACATTTATACCCACTCTTTTTCTCATGGTCAACTTGTATCTCTTTAGTATGCATGTCTCCAATAGGATTGGTTTCATGTTCCTTAGAAGATTTAGGCCCACATGATTATTCTTCATCCTTCTAGAGCTGATGGGTTCCTTTTAGAAGGTGATATCCCTCCTTGATGACTTCAAAAATATCATCTTCAGATTCACCAACCTCTTGAAAGGATAAATATGAAAGCTTGATCCATCCATTGAACTTAAGTCAACAGTTTATGGCATGCCTAGTGGGACCAACTAGGACAAGTTGTGTCCAAAGAGTTGAAGAATTTTTGGTGCATTCTTCAACCGACCAACCTTTGGAGGCTTTTGCATCAACACCAATGGAGAATCTTAGTTGAATCAGCTGGTTAAGCAACATGGTGCCATCAAAAATCACATTTTTATATGTATAATTCTTTTGCATAGAATCATGGACCTTGCATTCCTTCATATGACTATGATCAGGCTCCAGATATTTATGCAATCCCCTCAAGTAGCTCTCCTAGTTTCCCTACAACAATAAGGGAGGTGGTGCTAGAATTTGAGAAGTAGATGATGGAGATTGATAGATTGGAGGAGTAGTACGGATATCAACAGGAGTTGATGTATAAAGAGGAGTGTTTGTTTAGGCAAGCACATGCCTTGCAATCCATGGAGGAGGAGGTAGCAAAATGGAGAAATCCATCTATTCAAGGTAGTCATCCTTGCACACCCCCTCCCATTCTAAAGAAAGCCCCTCTTTTGCACCAAATCCTTTCTATCAGATAGCACTTGCTCACTCTAGCTCATCTGAAGCATCTGCTCTCAATCTCGTGCACCTAGCTTTCTAGCATCAAAGGGCATCAGAGCAAGCCCCCATGGAGATAAATCTTCTCAATTACTTATATTGTGAATCTTCCATTAGGGGGAATACCATGAGCTAGCACATCCCTCTTCTAGAGACTCTTCCAGTGCATCAACAGTCTCTTCCTTGCATTCCTCAACCTCCCCAAGTTTTTCAACATGATGTACAGATTCTGAGTTGGAGGAAGGAATGCCAGGAACTAGCCCAAAGCCTTGAAGAGGATGATGCTAGTGACCTCCAAGAATGACTCTTTTAGGATAATCTAGCCAAGAAAATTGAAGATTTAGAGCCTAGGATGAGGCTGCTCTGTGAAAGAGAGATAGAACTTCCAGACCTTATGGAGGATCCCCAGGACCTTAGAGAAAACAAAGTTGTTGCCTATTCACAGGAGAAAAATTCAAATTTTGAGATCCTAAACTAGGGAAAAATGGTAGAATCATGGGGCAGGAAGGAGGAAAACAAAGGTTTTTCTCAAAACCTTGAAGAAGCTGAGGTTGCCCCTGCTCATGACGACATTGGTGACTTCTAAGAAAGGCTCTTCCAAGAGGATCTGGCCAGGAGAATTGTAGAGTTGGAATCTAAGGAGAGATTCCTCAGCCAGTGTGTGATGGATGGTTCAAACACAATGACACATTCCATGTCTGAACACACCCCACCTACACATTTTCAAGAGAGCTATCAGGCCAAACCTGATATTGATGAAGTGTTAGACAAGTGGAAGGAGGAGAATCATTTGATTCTAACTCAAGGACTGCCTCCTCTTCCACATGTTTTTCCCACTTCACCCCTTCTCAAGGAGGAACCTATTTTTCAAGAGGAAAATGAGGAGCAGAAGAACCAATCTACAGTTCTTCAGGTGGCTATCATGAGCAACAACAAAGAAGAAATCATCATTGATGCTTCTTGTGGAGACACCATCGGCAATGGAGAAGATGCAGGTCTTGCATATATGTAGATGTTCCAACAATATGAGGAGAAACAAAAGCATGGTGAGCCCTCTTCCCCCTTGTTTGATGAACTTCCTTGTTGCTTCGATGAGGAGGATGACTATGCTGGGGAGCCTGAGTTGGAGGAAGATCAGGAGGATATATTTGAAAATCTAGAGATCCTGATCATCGAGGAGGAAAAGGAGAGGTCTATCTTCCTGGAGGAAAGCCTTGAAGAAGAGAGCTTTGAACAAAGAGGCAATGTTTTGTGGGATGAGAAATCATTTTGTGAGTCCATTTTAGACATCACCATAGTCACCCTTCTTCAAGAAGGCCAAAAGGAAGTAGAGGATGAGTCTGAAAAAGTCTATAATGAAGCAGAAGGAAATGGGTCAGAACATGATGCATTACAAAGGGACTATACAAATCAAAGGGCTCATGGTGATGAGCTAACAACCACTTATTTCTTGGTGAAGAGCACCAGTATGAGGGACTAGCATTCAACAAGCTTCCAAGGACAAGCATAGTACATATAAGTTAGAAGCATGTTTGATTCTGATCCACTTGGATACCAACCAACCCAGGTGACAGGCAAGAGGAGCAGGTCACCAAATCTCCTTTTCTTTTAGCCACTTGTCTGCCACCATAAGTCTTCTTGCCAAGAAGTGGACTTAAGAAGCTTTCCCTTTGATCTAGGTTGGAGGCAAACATTCCTAGTTAGCTTTATATAGTAGTTTGCTTTCAGTTTCCTTTTCTATTTTCCCTAAGTGTAATTGCATAGGTAGTGTTTTAAAGCCTTGTGTGTTTCCCTTTGCGTGTGGGGTAAGAAGCTTCATGTTTTGATTATCAAATCTTTGGGGATATCGCTAAAATTATTCAAAGTTGCATCTGACTCCATGCCCAATGGATTGCAAGGCAACTAGTCTTTAAGCATAGCAGGCATGCTTCCCCTGGGAGTTGCCAATTTGTTGACCATTTTTTGCCCAATAGGCCAAAAATTGGTCCCCTTCTGTCCCTGCTATTTTAGGCCATTTTATTTTTTGATTTTACATGAATCTGTTCATTTCTACAGACTCTACAGAATTTCTACATACTCTATAGGTCTAAATCTATGAAATTTACAGGTTTTAGAATTTCTACGGACTCTGCAGGTTAGTCCTTTGGCGCATGAAGGATCAGTTCAGAGAGTTTTGGGTTTTTACAAGGCTTATTCGGGCTCTTGTCTAAAGAAAATTAAGAAAAGTTGGTGTCTTTGAACCATTGAACTGATTCAAGGCCTTTGTTCAACCATTTTTTCAACATTTAAGTTTAATCAGCTTTGGTTCATGCCTTGGCTCAGTTCAACCACTTAGTTCAATGCTTCGGCTTGGTTCATCGGCAAAGTTCAATGCGCTAGTTCAACCATTAGTTCAATCATACAGTTTAATTGGGCTTAGTTTAAATGTAGGGTTCATCGGTAGGTTTGTCAGTCTTGGTTCAATAGGCTCGGTGCACTTTGTTGAAATGTTGAATTGGTTCAACGGATTGGTTCAATCATTTGGTTCAATGCTTAAGTTCAACAGACGGATCGTCATTTTAGTTTAAGCGGCTCGACGCGCAGTCTTGAACCATTAAACTATTGAACCAATTATTGGTTCAATGGTTTGGTTCAAGGGTGTGCCCTACATCCAAAGGGTAGTTCAAGATCCAATAACCCTTGCGGAGGGCAGGGAGCATTTCAAAGGGAGCCGTAGAGTTTTCAAGTGACGAGAGGTGTGCAAGCATCAAAGTTTACACCATAAAATCCAAAGCATGGAAGGCACCAAGTGGCAACTGCAAAGGACTTCAACATGTTTTTTTAAGAGTAGTGGAATGTGCCACATGTCCCCTACAGGGCTCAATAGAATTCAACAAGTGTCAACATCTGTGGGTTTCTCCTATTGGCTTCAAAGAAGATTGGGGTGGGCCTGAATGAGTTGCTAAGAATTATGCGGAGCATGCCAAGTGTCAGTGTTTGTGAGTACCAAAAAAAGCCCAAAAGTTTTCTAAGGTAGCTAAATGAGTTATGCAGAAGTGGTCACATGTCAAGGAGGTTCAATGAATTGGTTCAAAGGCTTGGTTCAATGGGCTCGGCACGCAGTGGTTGAACTATTGAATCGATTGAACCGTTGAACCAATTTTGGTTCAACAGATTGGTTCAATGGCTTGGTTCAAGGGTATGCATTATAGCTAGAGGGTAGTGATGGGTTCAAAATACCTTGTATAGGGTAGTTCAAGATTTGAAAGCCCTTGTGGAGGGCAGAGAGTTTCAAAGAGCCTGAAGAAAAGAGTAAAGAGTGGCCAATTCCTATGGACTTTTGTCTGTGGGAAAAAAACCTGAAACAAAAGCCCGCGAAGTAGAAAAAGCCACAGAAAAGACCCAATGACTTTTGCTAAGGATGATGATGTCCTGAAAGCCATCAAATTTAAGCAAGTGAACTAGCCATTGGGTGACGGCCGCGTGAACGTCAAATTTAACATAGTGAAGTAGTTGTTTGTTTTGAACTGTCTAAGCACCAAATCATGGAAATAGCCCAAGGAACACAGCGACCCACTAGAAGATCACCCTCGAGGGCTGAAAAGAGTAGGAAGAAGACAAAGAGCAGAAATGAAAAAGCATTCAAGTGGTGAAGAGATGGAGAGTTATTACAGATGAACGATGCGACCTACTTTTCTCCAAGTTAGCATTGATGAGGGGACAAACTGCAGTCTATTTGCAAAAAAGAGGTGCGGCCATGCCCTTACATTAATGATTTAATGCCAAAGTAAATTTTGGTGATGGTAAAGCATGGTTCTAGTAGGCCTCTTCTGAAGGATGACATCAGTAACAGTGGCTTTCCTCTTCTCGATGTGTTCAGCACACATGGGCCACTTGTAGAAAAGATCACCAAAATGTTTCCCAGGAAACACTAAGTTCTCTTCCTTTTCCTATATGTTGTAAAATTCTCTTTGGAGAAGGAATCTGCTCTCAGCCTTAAGGTAAAACTCTGCCCAAAAATATCTCAGGGTTGTAAGGTAGAGCTGCCAAAAATTTACCTTGAATTGAAACACAACATTTTTACCTCCATTCTAAGTTTTACATCTTTAGTATGTGTCTATGCCTTGATTCTATGTTAAGTCATTTTTGTAATGCTTTATCATAATGATTTCAGCATGTCTAGTGCATATTTTGAGTTTCCTTTTATAGGTCTGTCAGAAGTGTCCCTAGAGGATTATAGGTGAAGTGGGTAGGCTACTGCAGTGTGTTTCAGAATGCCTCTAGTAGTTATTTCCTCCCTGTATCTCCACGGACCCCTAACCCACTGATGCAAAAGGTTTTCTCATGTCAGATGAAGTGTATAGGTGCTTATTTTTGGTGAAAATTATATGTTTGGGCCTGAGTGGATCACACTTTTTTGGTGTATCACCTTTTACTTTTTAGGCTTAGGCTTTATTTTCAGCATCTCTCTCTCCCTTTTCATCCCCCCTTTTTACATTTTATTTATTAACAGTAGGAGAAAGTAGGGCCTAAAAGATACATCAGAGGGAGCTAGCCCTCATCTAGAGACTCTCCCCTCTAGCTTCGCTGGTCCCACAAACAAGAGGGGAGTTTCCATTTTTGCATGAAGAAGGCAGGAGCTCGGCCTCCTACCAAGGGTGTAATCTTCTACGTCAATAATACTTATTTGAGTCCTAATGCTACCTTCTCCACCTTAGCCAGCTCATAGCCTCCTTGAATAAGAGTGTAACCTGCCCTAATGATTTCAAGCAAATCATTCAAAGAATGATCAAGAATTTGTCCATGATCCTCCATGACATCTTTCAAAGTGAGAAAAGAGTCAATGACCATCTCTTCCTCATTAGAGATAGAGGCAAAAGCTTGTGACTTGTCTTCTTGTTCACCAAGGGGGTACCTATGGTGATCTCCTCCTCATCTAAACTCATGAAGTCTCCATGATCAGTCATGAATTCAACATAATCTTCTTCACTTGATTCCCTCAAGATGGATTACTCAACATAAGATAAACATTCTTCATTTCCAGGCAAGGAGGTGGAACACAAAGATTGTCAAAATTAGGTTAGGAATGAAAATTAGGGTATCTTTTTGAAAGCTCATGAGAAAATGGGGGCAGACCTTGGGCCAAAATCACTTGATTTTCTTCTCTCCACTTGACCAACACTTCATCAATATCAAAATTAGATTGAGGATTGGTAGAAGGGGTGTCTTTTGGCATAGGCTCCTCTCTAAGATCTAAAACTTCCATCTCACTTTCACTAAGGAATCTCACCTTTGTCTCTAATTCCTTAATTTGCTTAGCTAGATTTTCTTGAAAGAGTCTTTCTTGGAGCTCATAGGAATCATCATGGAAATGGGGAGTGCATGAAGGTTACCATAGAGTATAAGAAGCTTCTTGAGGAAGGGTGGGAGGGACATGAGAAGGACTAGCCTCATTTTGTACTTCACACTCTTGAACAATGCCCTTCTCCTCCTTACTACTCCATGACTCAACTTATTTACTCCAACTCATGATCTTAGGATTAGAAGTCTCCTTTTGGGGTTATGGGATTGTAATGTGAGAGGGTAGTGAGGGATTAGATTCCACTTCCCTTTCTAAAAACATAGACTGTTACATGTGAAGATTTACCAACTGAATTTGCCTATCAAGATTGGCCTTAAACACAAGATTTTATATTTCAAAACTCTCCTCAACATGATTGGGGAAAGGACTTTGACAGGATTGACTTGGCTCATGAGTAGGGGCTATGTATGGATGATATGAAACTTGGGGTAGTGGTTATGCAGGTTGATAGACTTGGTAAGACTGCCTCTCATGAATACTCAGCTTCTCTTCCAAAGATGCAATCAAACTACTCACATCCAGTATCTCATTTGTAAGCCTTTGCCAATTGGCTCTTTCAATAGGAGTCCATTCACTCTTAACCAACTCTAATGCATTTCTCACTTGATGGATGAAATGATCAAGAATTTATTGGCCACATCCCCTTTTAGTGTTAAGCTCCACTACATACCTTTCATACCCCAATAGTGCTTGTTTGAATTATAAATGGGTTGATTGGAAAAAGGATTAGGTTGACTAGGAGAAGTAACACATTGAGAAGACTGGGCATAAGACTGATATAGCTCATGACAGGGATGAAACTAGTCATATTGGACTTGGTAAAGATCAACACAAGGTTGGTAAGGATCTTATCTAGGCTAGCCAAGGACTTGCTCAAACTGAGGAGGAAGAGGCAAATCTTGCAATGTTTCACCAACCTGCAAAAGGAAAAACTCATAACCATATGCAACCATAAAACTTTATAAAGAAAAATAATACAAAATATCTTCAAAAGATCACTCAGGCTACTCAACCAGCTAATGTATCTTCAGAGTTTCCATTGGAGTTGATTGAATGCCTCCAAAGGTTGATTTGTTGAAGAACACACCAAAAATTCTTCAACCTCTTAGACACAATGTCCCACTGAACATGCCAAAAATTGTTGACATGGTGCATTGCACCCTTTGAAGGGAGGCTCAGCTCTTTTCATCCATGTGACACAATGGAGACATCCCTCTTGCTATGGGTGGAAAATGTGAGGGATGAATCTCTAGATTAGGGGCTAGCTCCCCTTGATGCACTTTGAGGCCTTGGATCTCCTATTGCTAATTATGGAGGGATGAAAAGGGAGAAAAAATACTAAAAATGGGACCTAATCTAAGAGGTGATGCACCCAAACAATTGGTCTACTCAGTTTTGGCATACACTTTAAACTATGGACATTAAGAATACACATCATTCAAGTGAGAAAAATTTCCTTGCATCAGTATTTTAGTAGGGGGTCCTATGAATATATAGGGAGTGTTAGGTTGTGGAGCTAAAAGCTTCACCCAGATGCAAACATGGAGGGTTACTGAGTGTCACAGTCACCAGTGTCGATCAGTCCAACTGACATCATTCAGGTGTAGACATGAAGTTGCCAACATCGGTCAGGTATCGGCCGACGTCGGTCATCTCTAGGTAGACAGGGATCGACGTCGGTCACCTGTGCGGTTCCAAAACTGCTAGTTCATTAATAGTTTGTTAACGAACCAGTTGTTTGCATGTTAAAAGGCTAATTTTAGTCTTGAGATTTGGATCTAATTATTGTAATTGGATGTCTAATTATTGTTTGCATGAGATATATTTAAGAGACTCATGGGCTGTATTATAAAGGGTGAGGGATCAAAGCAGGGATTCCTTGTGTTCTAGATAGAGAGAGCAAGGTTGGCTCCTCATAGTGCCATAGTGCCAAGTGTGTATGATCAGGTAGATCTATCGGAGAGCAAGATCTGGTAGAAGATCCATAAGGGTGCTAGTATGGAGAATCATAAGGACTTGGTGAGGCAAGGACAAGGGTTCTTCTGAGTATGTAAGATCAGGTTGATCTAGAGGTGTGCAAGATTAGGTATGAGATCTACATGTGTAAGTAAGATTGGTTTGATTTGTAGGTTATTTCAAGTTCATAGGAGATTTACTTGGAGTGCATTATGTACTCGGTTGAGTATGTGTGTATACTCGATGTACTGGCAGTAGTGATACTGACTGGTTGGAGGTAAACAACAACTCTGTGTTTGAGTTGTTTGTTGTGACCGTAGTTGAGAGAGTGAGCTCTTGAAGAGATTTACTGTTTACGCCCTAGAGGTGTGGGAGCCCTAGAGGAGTGTGAAGAAGATTGTGGCATCTTCTTTGTTGTATTTCCTTCTGGAAGAGTATTAATACAATTGGGTATTGTCTCTCATATTCTGTGTTATTTCCAAATTCTAGTTATATTTTACTTCTGGTTAAATTATGTGTTTAGTTGCTCATATAAAGGTAATCAATTGTGCTCCTGATCCTAACAATTGGTATCAGAGCTTTATGTTCTAGATTCCTGACAAGTGGTATCAGAGCTTTATGTTCTAGATTCTTGACAGGGAGGAAGAAACTAGCATAATAGGTATTTTAAACACACTCTTAGGTAGCCCATTCACTTGCCTATACTCGCTCTAGACACTTCCTATGACCTGAAAAAATAAATCACTATGCACTAGATATGTTGGAATAAACTTATGAAAGTATGAAAATAAAATGACTTAACACAAGATAAAACCATAGACATATGCAAAAGTGCAAGCTCAAATGGAGGAAAAAATGCTTTTCTAATTCAAGGCAAATTCCTTCAGGACTTTGCCATACAAGTTAAAAGATCCCCTCTCAAAATGAGAAGATATAATTATATAGAGCAAGATGTTGATAGAACAAGGAAAGGAGACCCATGCTGGAGTCAAACACTTTTGAGACAAGAGAGCATGTTGCTATCATATTCCTCAAACTACGTATGGGAGAGCCATGTTGTAAATGTCCAAGCCACTGTCCTTATTGTCTTGGGCCTACAAAAGCATGAGATACTCCTTCTAAGAACTGACAAAGCCATCCCCAAGTTGTTGTGATTCAACCATGCTCTCTTCAATGTTGGGCACAATTGGTTGTGCATTAATGGTGAAGCATGAAAATATGGGCTACTTTCCTCTATAGTTTGAAAACTAATCTATTTATTGGTTTTTGATAGATATTTTCCACCCAAATTTATTAACTCCCTTTGTTGAGTTGTTCATGCCACTTATCTTATTATGATTGGTCCTTAATTTTACCCTTTGTCTTTTTTAACAACTGGAATAGTTCTAAGTTTTATATTTTTAGCTCTCTATTTACCCATGTTTTGTCTCTTTCCTTTGATTTCTCCTTTGCCTTGGTTTCTCATATTTTTTCTTACTCATTTAGGCCTTCAATTTCTCAATGGGTTTCTAATCCATAGGACTTTGCTTTGTCTCTTTTCACCTTCCACACCTATTCAGGCTCCTAGGTCTGCATTCTTTCCTTTTCTACGAGTTTCAAGTTTCAGGCTTTTTGGGAAGGTCATCTCAGATAAAATTTTGAGATAATATTTTTGAGGGAAAACCCCACGATTTCTTTCTCTCTTTGCTTCTTCTTTTTACTTCTTCCTTTTTTGTCTCTTCCCTTTGTTTACTCCCTACCTTTACCTTTTCTTTGCTTGTTCTTTGTAGGTCTTTTCTATGGGTGGGCTTTTATTTGACATATCCTTCAGACATTTTGTTCAAAGGAATCCTCCTTGGCTTTAATCCTTGCCTTCTTGGCTTGATATTTTGCATTATCGACCTTCAGGCTTTCTATGATCATTGAATTTAATCAAATAAAATGTCTAAAGGAATTCCTTCAGACATTTTATTCAAAGGAATTCAACCTTGGCTTGCCTTCTTTGATTTTCCTTCAAACATTTTATCTGAAGAAAAACTCCTTCCACTTGTCACTTTTCTTGAAGGGCAAGTGCCCTTTGGGCTTCTTATCTTTGCCCCTTTACTTCAACTGACTGTCATTCACAAGGGCATTTCGAGTCAAAAGTGCCCTTTAAGCTTGTGGAAATGGTCCCTGTATTTCTCAAAGTACCCTCCACAAAGGGCATTTTTAGCCTCTAGTTGCCCTTTAGAACTTTTGTATTGGTCCTCACACTAACAAAAATCCCTCACAAGGTCCATTATACCTTCAAACATACCATTTAGGTAAATTGCAAATGACCCTATAGAATGCCCAGGTGCCCTCCAAAAAAAAATGCTTGCCTTAAAAAGTGTTTAAGACCAATTTGAGCTCTTTTAAAGGACTTACTCAAAAATCTTTGATGTAAAGGCATCTCAAAAACATGATTACTTATTCCTTACCCTTTCGGGTTTGTGAATGACTTCAAATCATGAAAGATCATAAGTCAAGTAATCCCACAAACCTAAATTGAACTGCTCTGACCCTTATCAAGTTTATCTTTAGCTTTGACTTATAAAAGTCATAATACAAGTCCCCTCGTAACCTCTGAATGCACTGCTCTAACCCTTTTAGGTTTCTTAACTACTTTTACTCATGAAAATTGGAAAGTAAAGTACTTTGTAAAACCTGACTTGCACTGGAACTGGCTATAGACCCTTTCAAGTTTATCAAGTGCTCCTACTTATTACTTGTAAAGCTTACAAGTAATGTTGTTTTGAGAACCTGATTTGATCTGTGAGTGCTAAAAATGACCAATGCTTGATGAGACAACACCTGCACCTACACAAAAACAACTTTTCCTTGATTTTTAAACGGTCAAGACCTATTTTTAGGGCAAAATTTCATGAAGAACAAGGTTTCAAGGTAAAAAAGATGGGGGGGTGCCCATTTTGGCATGCAAGATTCACAAAATGGTCAATAGGGCATAAAAAAGTGTCTAATGGAGATCATATGTATATTGAGTAGCTTATTTAATAGTGTTTCTAGAAGACCTATTATCTAAGTCCTCCTAACCTATACTCTCTTCAAGACCCCATGCTTGAAACATTCATGTAGAAGAAGATATTTTAGTTTGATGGATGAAGTGTATGTATAGTTTTCCTTTTGGTTCCAAGTGCATTGCAAGTAGTGTGAGTAGACCACATATTTGATGCATCACCTAATTAACTAGGTTTAGTTTAGGATTCTTAACCATTTTCCTCATACATGAAAGTGTGGTTATGGTGTGTGGAAGTGGTACATCAAGGGAACTATCCCTAATCTAGAGACTCACCTCAATTTGGGTCACCCATAGCCCTGAGGTGTTCCCATTGTGCCACTTGAATGAGGAGAGACTTGTCATCTCCTCAAAGGGTGCAAGTTCAAGTGATAATAGGTACAAATGGTGATCTAGAGGTCTTATAGACCTATAGGGTAGGTTCACCAATCTTCTAGTGTTGATTTAAAATAAAGACATTATGACTCCTTTGAGTGTTCATTCATATTCAGTGGGATGAGAATGACATATATGGGCAGAATAGGCCTCTGAAGGTCTACCCAGTTTGGACTCTTAAAACGTCCCATGCATCTAGATAATATAAAACCATGTGTACAATTGTGACTGCCACTTTGGATATAAATTATATTAGGCTTGACATGACTAAGAGGAGCTATCAATAATCATGACAAAAAATGGTTTTAGTGGTCTGAACCTCCAGTTCATCAAAAAACATAATACTACCTTCTGTAGATTGACCAAAATAGAGATTTCTTGTCTCCTAATGGCTCACACATTACAAGATGGTTTTTAGTATGGTGTAATTTTTTTTTCATACCACTTAAAATTCACCCAACTCTCCATTTCTCTTTCATCATGCTCAAGAATGGAGAAAATGAAGCAAACCTAAACCCTACCTAAATAGAGAAAACACAATGAGTCCCTTACCTTCTTAGTACCCAAAATATTAGGTCCTCATCCAACTAGGGTCCCTTATTGGATTGTTCATGAAGGTGGTAGGGCCAATATAAAAACTAATTCCACATAAATTAATCCAACTAGGGTCCCTTATTCTACCCAAAATATTAGGTCCTCATCCTCTCTCTCCTATTTGTACCATTTATAAACCCAACTAGCTCTTTTAAGTTGCCAAGGAGATCAATGGAGGAAGGGGGTTGGTTTTTTACTTAATTTGAGTTTAAAATCCATAAAAATCATGGATTTGGGCTTAGGAGGCATAAATGAATCCATGAACATGCTTGAACTTGATCTTGCTCTGACAAACTTGTACATACTACCTAAAAACTCTCTTTTTTTACCATGAAAACTGTCTATTCTGCTTGAAGACTAATGGATATGATATGTCAAGTGCCTTTGAAGTTTTAAATACCTATACGTATATGTAGTGATATGGCTATCTCTCCCTTATTTTGTACACTTGTCATTTTCTTACAAAACCTTCTTTAGATGTTATAAAATGGGTAATAAAGCATTGCAAAGATGGGTGTAATGTTAGAAATGAATGTTGCCACCACTTTTGGCACTTGTACAGACTAAAAGAGGAGAAATATTACTTGGAAACCTATTTACATGTTTCAACATGGCCCATTTATACCACTTAACCCCCTTGGACCCACTTGACCATGCTAGAAGTGACTATTTAATCATAATGTCAAGAATAACACTTACCTTAATTTCATCAAAATAACCTTAAAAAATGATAACCAAGGATTTAAAAGGATATTTTGATGAATTTAAAAGTAATAATATGACCATGCACAATATCAAAGGAAATAAAAAGTAAATTTTTGAACTGTAGGGGTTGATATTTGGCCTAGGAGGCCAAATTATCAACATGTAGTTTTGCATTAAATCTATGGTCTATTAGAAGAACTTTATCATTAGGAATAGACACACAAATATATAATATTTTTATTTTTACTCCAACACACATTCAACACACACACACACACACACACACACACACACACACACACACACACACACACACACACACACACACACACACACACACACACACACACACACACACACACACACACACACACGCACACACACACACATGCACATGCACACAAGCTAGTAAAATTAAAACTCACACTAGATCTAGTTTATGCCTTTTGCATGTCAAATAAATTTATACAAATTATAAAAATAATAAATCCATAACTTCATTCACTCAAGTATACAATCACCATATATTTTTATAATCATTAGAAATCTCAAAAACTTTCAATCTAGTTTGCATATTCGACTAGAAAAACTAAAAATTGCATAATATAGAATAAATTTTAGTTTTATATTTTATTTATTTATTTGTATGTTCAAAAAGATAAATTTTATAATATATTTCTTCTATTTTAATTCAAAAATAAAATAAAAATGACATTTTATTTAGTACATGTAAGTAAAGCTTTGCAAGGAAAACAAAAAATATCAACATTTGCATCATTCATTTATAGTTTAGTTTTAGCACTTGCATGCATAAAAATATTAAAAAAGAGAAATCAAAATAAAAGCATTCTATTTCAATTTACTTTAATTTGTTCATTTAATTATTTTAAATAATTTATTTTTATCAAGTAGTATAATTTAGTTTCTTTGTAAAACATTATCCAAAAACACCAATAACATAAACAAACAAAGCCTTGTCAAGATGTGTACAACCCTAAAACCTTGCTTCCAATTATTAAAAAAATAAGTAAACTATTTCAAATCATCATCATATAAATCTACACACTTTCAATATTCAAAAATAAATTGTGTTTTCTCTTATATGACACTTCTAGAGTAACCATACCTTCACAAAGCAAACATTTTCCTATAGTTAGATCTCTCATTTACGTTAGCAACATCCAAAGTGATATCAAGACTAAGCTTAGAATCAAAGTATTCCATTAAAATCCCATTAAAAATAATGTCATTAACCATCTCAATGATCTTTAATAGAAATACTATATAGAGCCACAACTAATAATTAGACATATTCATATTCGAGCCTGTCAGTATAATGATCTTCAAGTCTAGACCTTCACTCTTATTTTTATTCCTAATTGGGAATAAAATTTTCATATTTTAATTTTATTGGTGTATGAAATTATCTATACATATTCATATTTATATAATTATTCAGTTTATTAGAGTTATCTATCTTTGTTATGCCCAATTCCTCATTCATAGCATTGACCAATAACTCTAACTCCTTGTACTCACTCATACTAAGGGTTCTTTGGATTCTATTTATTACCTTTTTTGATCTTAACAATTATTTTGATGCAAGATAGCTCTTATATTATCCTCATGATCACCCCTTTATCAACCATCATCCAAAACTACATTCCTTTATCTCAACCTAATTAACTAAAATTTTAAACTATCATCCTATCATTTTTTCATCAAATGTCTCAGCTGGACTTCGAGAAGTCAAGTGCATGAAGGTTAGTGTGTCAATTTCCTCATTTTTAGTTCCCTCAATGGACTATGAATTACTCCACAAACCCAATATGTGACTCCCACCTTCCATCTCGGGATTACAAGATTAATTACATTGGTTAGTGTAGTTAAGGTTTATGTGATGCTCAACTACCTTGGCACTATTCCCTTTGTTTTTTCAATTAGGGTTGGTGAATTTTCCTTCCCAACCCAAGGCCATTGCCTTAGTTACATAAATTTGGTATCTCATCATTGAAATTCTCCAAAATATTGAGCAAGGGGAACCATTATTTAATGTTCCAATAAGAAAGCATAATCTCAAAAATGGTATAGGGAAACATAGTTCACCCACATAAAAGTGTACTCTTTCCTTGCACTTGAATTTAAATTTCAATTTATGCATTTTTAGATTCCACTTTATGGACATTGAATGTTGTATTTTCATTGTATATTTTCTTGAAGTAGGCTGCATGTGAGTATCTCACAAAGATAAAGTGTGTTATACACACTTAAGTAGATTTCTTTTTCCATTTTCTATATAAGTTATATTACATTTCATATTAGAATAAATGGGAGGAATTTTTAGACACTTAAATATTGTAATTGATACTTATAAATTTCATTTTTAACTTACCTTCACACTACATGGCTTGTGCATACATACATGACTCTCATTCAACATTATTGCACATCCACATGTCTTCTAGGGATCAAATCTTCCCAAATTTCTCTCAATCACCTATAGGAATTCCCACAGTCTATGTCAAACCAATTGATTATCATACTTAGGCATCTCCAAATCGTTATATTAATGTTCTTATCTCTTAGATAGTAACATCAAAATCAAAACATACCATCAGACATTGGCATTTTAGTTTGATGATTTCATCATGTGCCAAGCAGTGGCCACATTTTAAATTCAAACCATTTTTATGGGTTGGCCCATATATTTCATGTGTCAATGGAAAGCATCCAAAGAGTCTCATATAAATAAAAAATAGGCATAAACAAATTAATAATATGGCACTTATCAACTGAAAGCTTACCAAGCATACTTAAACACTTGCACACTTAAGATGACTACCCTATTCTCCCAAATTTGCCAATTAGTCACTAGGAATAAGGATTAGACAAACCTAAAACACTCAAAATTTAGGCCAAATTTTCCAATTACCAAGTATTAAGGGATACATTACCGGTTGCATAAATTAAACAACCACTATTGCATATGTTTAATTAATGGGGACAACTACATGTTGACTTCCCTCTTTGAAATTTTTGGATATGTAGGTAGCCCTCAATGATTCATCGAGGAGTTGTTATGATAATCGTAACCCACATTTCTTCTTCTTTTGCAGGCCTATTTGATCATTTTAAGTAGACTTAGTATTTTAATTGAATGAGATAGATTTATGAGAATAGCACACAACATCATACTTCAAATTCATACACATATCTTAAGGACAAATAGGTGCACCTTCTTGTATTAAAACAAAGAGGAAAAATATATAGAGGCAGAAACATCAGACTTAAAATATAACAATTCATGATATTTACCCAAGGTTGAATTTATTATCTTGGGCCACATAGAGATCCAAATCATTATCTAAAAATCTCATAGTCTAGTTTACTACCTTTCCTACCATCTACCTAGAGTGTTAGTCCTACACAATATAGTTAAATGTCAAGTATATTATTATTTTTATTATAATTTCTATATTTAATAAGTTATAGTGGCAAATCAATTTCAAGCTTTTACATACATATTTTTAATTTACTATATATCTTTGTAATATGAATTCATTTACATAGTTCTATCTATTTAAGGGTTAATAGACCACATTAATTTAAAAATAGATAAAATTGAATTTATGGGTTAGGCAACCTTAAATCAGTTGCACTACATATATTTCATGTTGTAATTAGACCACACATAGTTCTATATAGTGTACATAAAATCTCAAGCAAGGGTTTTGGACATCCTCTTCTCTAAATATGAAGATGAAAATACAAGAATATTAATCTAAACCCCAATTGGGACAAGTTGGAGATAACATAAATCTTGAATAAAATTTTTAAATAATTTTTACTCATGTGTAAGATCTATATCAAGTAGTGGTGATGCCCTCTCGATAAATCTTGATAGAATTAGTCTTGGGAGACACTGCTTATAATATGCTTGAATGCAAATGCTAGATAGATAAATGAATAAGGGTACCTTTGTATATGTGTGCATCTAAGGAAAACCTTCACATGGGATGATGGGATACTTTAGGCATAAAGTACCCATAGATTAAGGAAACAATTCACACTAGCCAACTAAGACAACATAAATACACTAAAATAGTATTTTGGACACCTCAAGAGTATTTAGTGTCATATGATGGAAAATGTATTGTCAATATATAGATTATCAAACATTATGCGATAAATAGGTAGGTTATCATTGGATACAAATGAACATAAGGTCAAGATATGAATAATAAATATGTGAGGGGATGAATATATTGAGACCAACACAGGGGGAAGATGTACTAAAAATATCCAAATATGTATACATGGACCAAGTTTGACAAAATAGGTAAAATATACTATTAAAAAGGGCAATGTACCAAAATTAAGTGTCTACATATTCCCCTACTTTGATGTGAATATGTGAGAGAATTCATGTGTTCATCAAAACATAAAGATAATTAATTAAATCACGTACCTTGTTTTCCATATAGAAGGGTGAAGGGATTTAATTATTCTTGAGATGGATTCCATTCACACTTGAGTTATCATATGCTCACATAGCTTTAAAAAATGTCCAATTGTAACAAGAAGTCAATGTTGTAATTATTTTTGTAGTTTAAATTAAAATTGAAATTGAAATAAAAGAGCAAAGGAATGGATACATTGATCTATATCAATTTTTTTTTCCCTTAATGTCAAAAAATGTCCTTATTTCACTTATTCCAATTGAAAACTTTTCTTATAAGTGTTATACATTACCATATTTTCTTTAGGAGGTTTGTGGACCCTCCTACTTCTTGATTAAGGATGTACAAAATGATTTTCTCTAAGTAGAGTTGTCTAACCTTTGCTTGAAAGTACTATAAAAAATGGTAATACCTAAATTTTGTTTGAAATTACTCTAAATAATGGTCATGCTTGACTTTCATTTGAATGTACTCTAAAATGATTTTATGTATGCCCCCCTTTTGCATTGAGGGATTGAATAGTTTGTACCTACAATCACTTATCTCAAAATAATATAGTTACAAACACCGTGTGTAATAATATTTTATATAGTTATTACCATTTTGGAAAAAAATGCTCAAAACACATGGATCTACCATAAAATATTATTTGTAAAGATCAATAATAAGCTAGATAGGAAACTAGTCATGTCCAAAGTGTCATGTCACATAAGATAGATAACATCATGTAAATATCAATGCCCAATATGTAACTCTAAAGAGTATAAGTTCTATGTATAAGTATCATATAGTGTAAGTAAAAAATAAAATCATGTAAATAAAAATGCAAGGGTACAATGCCCCATGTGGCATAGTAAGATAAGGATAACTAGCAGTAGCAATTATGCCCCTAGTATGGATTTATATAACAATGCAAAGCACAAATAATCAGCGTGCTCACATAGACATGGTAAGTCCCATGGGATGTAGGTACCAAAAAAGTATATTTTAATATATGTACATGATATGGATAATGACACTAAACATAGAATAATAATATGCATGATAAGTATCATGAAAACAAGCATAATATATAAGAATCAATCACATGAGGTTACTAATACATAATTTAGTGGTTAAATAAAATGACACGTTAGGATGAGACTTGCAAGACATGAAAACATGACAAGAGGATATTTTAGGACACAACAAAAATTCTTAAACATGTATGATCATACACATATAGACATAAATAAGGACTCACACACAACTAATAATGTAACAAATTATAATATAAAAAATCTATATAGGTAACCTTTTAGCACACAAAATATAGGTAATATCAAGGTATGATCTATATAGAGTATCTCAATTTGATAAATGGAAAAGGGAAAATATCATTGATAATTTTTTTGGTATGATGTGGCCCCTAGAATAAGCATACCACCAATATGACATGCCCCTTAAGTTTTTATCTAAGTAGTTGCATAGCTTTTAAATGATGCATAATCATGTAACATGTATAGATGATAATTACATGTGTAAAGCATGGATATAAAAACTGATAACATAGGTAGATTTGTAACTAATGATAAAGCAATATTTTTTATTTTTTATTTATTTTTAGTTTTATGAAATTTTATAGAAAATATTACTCCTTGGTGATAAATGTATGGAAATAAGTCAATCATGCATGATAAGGCTTCTTGCCTATAGAATATGTAGAAAGAAATATCATTGAGTGTAAATGGGTATGATGCCCCCAAAGGGAATACATAGGACCCATGAGGAATATGCTATATGAAGCCTCCAATGGAAATATATGAGTAATGTTTACTAATGTGTGTAGAATATAGGAATGTGTGAGTTAAATATGAGATTTATAATGTGTCCATATGTAAAAGGTGTGTATGGCATAGGGGACCATAAATGTAGTATTTAAATTCACATAAGTATTGTTTCTTTATAAATTAATATAGTGCAATTGATTTTCATGTATCCATAATATGTGGTATGCCCCTATGGGAATGAAGGTATTTGTATATAAATGTAAAATTATGTAATTTTTAATCTCATTGTATTTCCACATGAAACTTTATTGTGTTGCCTTGGTGTAGGTGGAAATTAGAGAGCCAATTTAGTGGATGCTTCACTCCCCAATGGAATTTCTCTAACACTCTCAATTTATCAAGGATACACAACCCAAAATAGAGATTTAAATCTCTTTTCATTGATATTTATAGTCACAAATACATTCACAGTCAACGATTAGGATCACCACCTTTAAATCTACCCTTTTCAAACTTCTAGATTTATGTTCTTAGTTATATCCTTCTCATGTTCAACCCCTTTATGCTTATTATGTTCTTCCCCTTTAACTTCTATATGTCTCGGCTCTCTAACTTATTATAACTACCCACTGTCACAAGTATCTTGAGTTAGTTGACACTCTTCAACCATTAGTCTAAATCTCATAATTTTACATAATAAAAATGGATCTTAAACTAGTAAATGAAAATAATGATCAATATATTTCCAATGATATTGAACATGATCCATTTGGTGATCTCTCATAAAAGTTATGGATGCTTTAAATTCCCTTGTGTCACTTTCCTAGTGAATAGGGATTTTGTGAATTAGTGCCACTTTGAATTGTTAGGATTGTGACACATGCCATAATCCCGATACCTTTGGTAAATAAATTTCCCATTGATTCTATGGCCTCCCAATTCTCTAAAAACCTATAGAGTTATTAAGTCCATTTGATAGTCACATACATCCACACTAAGTTTTGGCCTATAATTTTGGCATGGACACATGGAGTTTTCAATTCCACTTAGAGAATTGTCACACATCCACACTTGAGTTTTTTCCCCCACTTTTTACCTGTAATATTATTTTAACATGCTTTTATTATGACACTTTTCATCTTCATATACTCATGAAATATATGTTCGAATAAGTGATCACCATGAACTCCGTGGAAATTTATCGAGGCTGTGGATCCATTGGAATGTTAATTCCAATTTAGGATAATGTCAAGTCTATTAGGAACTTCATTATAGATTTAGACTTAGATTCAAATGAGGATTAAATACTTTTTCCTTCATTAACACTAAAAACACTTAGCAAATTTTTATGAGGCCTCTATGGAATTGTAACTTGAAATTGTGAAAAGAAGATGGTTTGAGAAAGCGATCCTCATTGCCTTTGTGGCATTTGTGGCCAATAAAAACTCCATGAACCCAAAAATTGCCCCGTGGACTCTGTTAAGCTCATAATTTATCTTGTAAATTATAACCAAAATTATTAATATGTCTTTGGTAATGTGAGATTACATGTTCATATTGGATGCTATTACATTCGAAACCTAGGTTAAATGAAATTATTATTAAGCTTCTGCTCATGATTCCATTTTTAGATAATTGATTTTCCATGTTTAAAAACTTCAAATTCATTCATTTGAGTTGTATATTTAGCTTTTTTATTTTTCCATTTCACAAAATAATCATAGTAATCATTCTTACTATCTTCTTACAAATTCATATGTCTAGTATGAATTTCAACTCCTTATTTGCCTCAACTAGAAATTGCTCCTTCCAATAAATGGTTGAAGAATCCATGATTGACTATTCCTCACTTTTTGTTCCTACCACATATGGGTAAAAATCATATACATTTAAGATAGGTCAAATACCTACTCCATCCAAAAACTCAATCACGTAGGTATTAGTTGAGAACCTTTTGAGAGTTTTATAAGGTCTAATTTTCTTCCATTTGAGCTTATTATACACACTTTTGGGAAACATATACTTATGTAAATTTATAATAACAAATCCATAAATTTTAAATTCTAATACTTTTTGATTGACATGCTCTTTTTACTTCCTATCAATTTCCTCAAATCTTCTTTTCACTTACATATTTATGCATGAGCATCTCCATGATAGTCTAGATGTTTATCATGTTATGTTTATGGAGTATTAGTTGATCTAGGTATGTTTAATTATTTTCCCTCCAAAATCATGTAATTCAAATATTTGAATATTGTATAGGTGTCATGTAAGCATGGGAAAGGCCTATTTGGGTATGTAAGGCCTAAATAAGGGTTTAGTTACAAAGAATGAAATCTTGAAACTTGTCTCCATGTGAGATAGAATTGATCCAAGTTTAGGATGACATAGAATAGGAGATTTGATATAATTCTATAGAAAGCAAGTTATTGAGGGTGATAAGGAGTAAGTTATGTAAGGCCTAACATAGGGTTTTCATTGTTTAAGTGGGTGTTAGAGTTTGAGATGTAGGCATTTTTTTTGAGGTATAAATATGTAATATCATTCATTATGAGTGGAATAATGATATGAAAGAATTTCAAGACAAAATGTAGATTTTATTCCATGTTTTCTCCATGAATGCTTGGTTGAATTAGATAGGGAAACAAGCTTGAAGATGACAATCAGGGTTTAAAGGGATAGTTTTTTCACTATGATGATTAAATAATTTAGAGGGGACAAAAATAAGGTAAAATTTTTTTATGTAGAGTCTTGAAACTATGTGGAGCATTCTGTAGGTCAATTTTTATGTAAACTAGGCCCTAACTAGGGATTTGTTGATCTCAAAATCTGTATGGTGTAAAATTTCAAAACTTTAAAATATTTTTTCTCTAAATTCATGTGTTTACTATTATAAGTTTCAAGACCTAAATCCATTTTTAAGTATCCTTTTTAAACTATAATTATTTTTAAGCCCTATTCACACAGTCAAGACTGAGACATAAGGTATTAAACGATGTTATGGTTTTAAGATGAATATTTTATGATTTTTATAGTTAAAAAATGACATTTTACATTCCACACATGATCTAGATCATCTCCAAGTTCATTATACACCAAGAACAGGGTGTTAAAGAGGCATAATTAGGTCTGACATAGTCATTAGTACTACTAGTCCGTGCAAAGCAAACCTAGGTGAAATTTACATATGTTGTGTAGATCCTTGATGGGTATCAAGATAAATTTATATTTTTTTTTAATCAAGAGTTTTAATTAAGTTATGGTAAAAAAAATTAGGGTTTGCAGGGCTTAAGGACCTTAGGCCCACCTACAAGACTGTTAAGGTTTCTAAACAATTTTACACCAAGTGGAGATCAAGAAAGGTTAGATTAGGTCTATTTGATGGTTTGTGATTCTATAATAAGTTTTGATCTATTAAATTTTTTATGTCTTATTCTTATTTATATCTTTAGGTGACATATGCCAAGTGTGGATTGTGAGTGTTGTCAAATGAAAGGAAAAGTGTATGAGGATCTATATTGAGTTTCATGATATTCTTGTTCATAGTCAAGTTTATTGATGAGAAGTTGACTTAAAGGGTATTGTTCATAATAAATACATTGAGAAAACTATATATCTTGATAGTTTTTAATAGTGTTGTCACCAATAAGAGAATTGGTGACCAAACTAGTATCTTGGTCTTGAAATAGGAGAAAAGTTCATCATTTGAGAAAGACCACAGGACTAAAGTGACATGTCTTGAAGGTAACCATGAGGTGTGAACATGGTGAGGGTCACATCATTTTTGGTATTAGAGCTAAATATCAAAGATTTATAAGTTAAGAGAACCAAACACAAAGAAGGAGAAGGACGTGATTGGGGAAGAGAAGATCTTCAAGGTGTAGAAGAATATATCAATGCATGCAAAGCTTGCATGAAAAAAAAGAGAAGGAGCCAAGAACACCAAGATTTTTAGCTATTAATAAGGAGATCATGCTAATAAAGTTGGCCTATATGCCATTAAGGCCTGCAAAAGTGAAGAATCCATTAAAAGAGAAGAAGGACATCAGTAGAGCATCTTGAGGTATCCAAGGAGAAGCTTGGATGAATGAGTCAAAAGACTAAGCAAGGATAAAGAATCCAGGGTGAGACAAGAGAAAGGAGAAGCTACAAATCCAAGGTGGAATAAACTTGGAGGAGAGAGATATAATCTCTTTGAAAGGTAGAATAAAATTTATGAACTTATTTGACTGATTCCTCAAAGTATTTGGAGAGGAAAAGAGTAAATAAGAAGATGGAGATGTTGCTGAAGATACGATAGACCAACAAGGTACTCAAAATTACTAAGGAAAAGATAAACATTCTAAGGCAAATAGGTATGAATGATATTGATTTTGATAAATAAATTTCTAGTTTAAGGAAGGATTTATCAAAGATTGAAAGGATGGTTGAGTTTTGTGTGTATCCAGATGAAAAAACTTGGGGATGGCCAATGAAGAAGAGGTTGAGATGGGCAATTGATCTCTTGATGAAAAGAAGAGAGAGTAAAAATAAGATTTCCATGAAGAGTAAAGCCCATAGAGGCAAGAGTGAGAGCAGGTTACCAAATGACCAATAAGATGAAGAGGTTTTAAAGAAAGTTCTCATTATAGAGAACAAGAGAAAAGAGGAAAGATAAGATGAACTTCCAAGAGAATCACTTAGAGAGATGAGAGTGACATTAAAGAGAATACTCATGGGGACCTTATGGTCTCTTGTTTTTGTATCAGAATTTGTCTTTAGATGGGTAAATGCACGTATGAGCAACCTTATGGAGAAGGTCAAGAAAAAGGCATTAAAGAGTGAGAAGATTGGTGTAAGAGAAGCCACCAAGCATACAAGTGAATGTACAAACATGAGAGAAAATATTTTTGTTGTCTACCAAGAAGAAGGGATGCATTGTTCAATGCATGAAGTATGTATTAAGGATCTTGATCAAGTAATAGTTGAGATGGAGGAAGAAACTAAACTCTATAATGCTATGGAGTACCAGGAAGAGTCAAGCAATCAGCGATGCATAAAGGAAGAGAGTACAAACCATCAAGAAGCCATGCACGTTGAATAACCTAAGGAACAACCCATAAAGGAGGTAAAGGTGAATTCAAGTGTATATTTTTCTCATAATCATGAAACTACTAATATACATGTTGAGGAGGCAAAGAGGATGATAGAACCTTCAAATAGAAAATTTAACCATGGATAAATAATGCCTAAGTGGATGAAGAAGCAAATATCCAAGCAACAAGTTCCAAGGAAAGAATATTTGGTATCTAAAACTAATTTTATTCATGTTTCTAATGAAAATGTAGCTATACAAGATTATGAAAGTAAAATTAATGTTGATCTTTCAGTTTTAGCAAAAGAGCATGGTTACAAAGTGCCAAAATGGCTTGGGAAGTTAGAAGGTAAGAAGAAGATTCAAGTGTGGGTGCCTAAGAGTACAAGAAGTGAAGAAAGTACATCTCAAGAAGGTGTAAGTAATAATGATAGTGAGAAGGAGATAATAGCACAAAGGAGTCAATGGAGAAAGACTAAAGCTGATTCAGGAAAGCAAGAGTATGAAGGTGAAATGGTGGACAAAGAAGAGGCATTTCATGAGAACCAAGAAAATGAGGAGTACATCAGGAAGGTAAAATATAAATGAACTATTTATGATGATTTGAATAATGATATTTATGAATATAATTCTGGTTATTTGTATCAAAATAGTCTAATAAAAGATGAAAAGTGGAAATAAATGTCTAAACTAACATCTCTGCAGCATAGAGAAGGGTATGATCTAGAATACAAAGTCCTTATGGGGAAAGATTGATAACAAAGAGTGAAGGTCATTTGAAGAATGATGGTGTTGTAGATGAGGAAGATTGGAAATCAATTTTCACAAAAGAAGAAATGCAAGGCAAGATAGGAAAAGAGAAAGAGTGTGGAGGACAAATAGTCTATGAGGTTGATGAGCCAAAAGTTGATGAAATAAATAGAAAGATAAGTAAGTTCTCATGGAAAGTAGAAATGAAGATGATAGAAGAACTATTTGAACCTTATAAGAGGTTAGTTACTGGAGGAAGGTCATATTTCAAGGAAGAAATAGGTAAAGATGGATAGCTATGTCCTAGATTTGATGAAGGACATGATGTTGTGGATGATATCACATTGAGTGAGGAGTTGATGAATATAGAAGAGTGGTTTATTTCCTCAAGAGAGTTGTATAAAATTAAAAATCAAGATGATGACATCATTGATCAGATGGAGAATGAGTCAAGGCAAGAGAAAGACAAGGTGATGAAGGTAGATTTGAGCAAGGAGCAGCAGAGAGGAGGTAGCCAAGAGACTTCATGGTCTCAAGTTTTTATTTTTGACTTTGATTTTGATGTTTTGAGTATAGGCTTTGAAGTGACAAGGATGAAATAAATCCATAAGTCAATGGATAAGCCCAAGAACCAAAAAATCAAGAAGAACTTGACGACATATATGAGGAAGAAGCATGTAAATGGAATGTTGCAGCTGAGAAAGAGCTAAGGAGGACATACAAGAAGAAAGAGAGAAATAGGAAGAAGAAGAGACACAAGGAGCATATCAAATAATCTCAATCACTACAAGATAGAACATGGGACCCATGTATACAAGGAGGTAACTTGATCATTTGAGGAGCATAATAAAAAAGGTAAAATTTGGGAAACATGAAGGAAAGAAAGAAAACAAGGAGGTGAGTAGATAAAAAGTACAGCTGAAGAAACCCTGAAGATCAACACAAAAAGAAAAAATTGATAGAATGTAGATACATGGTCAAGAGACTATGAACAATTTATAGTGTGGCACTCTAATGCAAGAGCATCTCCATGATAGTCTAGATGCTTATCATGTTGTTTTTATGGAGTCTTAGGTGATCTAGGTATGTTGAATGATTTTCCCTCCAAAATCATGTAATTCAAATATTTTAATATTGTATAGGTGTCATGTAAGCATGGGAAAGGCCTATTTAGATATGTAAGGCCTAAATAGGGGTTTAGTTACAAAAATGAGATCTTGAAACCTATCTCCACATGAGATATAATTGATGCAAGTTTAGGATGGTGTAGAATAGGAGATTTGATGGAATTATATAGCAAGGAAGTTGTTGAGGGTGATAAGGAGTTGGTTGTGTAAGGCATAATATAAGGTTTTCCTTATTTAAGTGAATGTTAGAGTCTGAGATGCAAGGGTTTTTTTTCAAGGTATAAATATGTAATAACATTCATTATGAGTGGAATAATTATATGAAAGAATTTGAAGATAAAATGTAGCTTTTATTCCATGTTTTCTCCATGAATGCTTGGTTGAACTAGATAGGGAAACAAGCTTGAAGATGATAGTTAGGGTTTAAAGGCATAGTTTATTCATTGTGATGACTCAAGCATTTATATGGGAAAAAAATAAGGTAAAAAAAATTTATGTGGAGTCTTGAAACCTTGTGGAGCATTCTGTAGGTCAATTTTTGTGTTAACTAGGGCTTTGTTGATCTCAAAATCCGTATGGTGTAAAATTTCAAAACTTTGAAATCTTTGTTATTTCAATACATGTGTTTTCTATTCCAAATTTCAAGACCTAACTCCATGGTTAAGAATCCTTTCTAAACTGTAATTGTTTTTAAGCCCTGTTCACACAGTCAAGACTGAGATAGAAGGTATTGAATGATGTTAGGGTTCTAAGATGAATATTTTATGATTTTTATGGTTAAAAAATGAAATTTTACATTCCCCACATGAGTTACATGATCCAAATCATCTCCAAGTTCATTATACACCAAAAATATGGTGTTAAAGAGGCTTAATTAGGTTTGACACAATCATTAGTACTACCAGTCCGCACAAAGCAACCCTAGGTGAAATTTACATGTGTGTAGATCCTTGATGGGTATCAGGAGAAATTTATATATATTTTTTATCAAGAGTTTCAATGAAGTTATGGTAAAAAAAATTAGGGTTTGTAGGGCTACAAGGACCCTAGGCCTACCTACAAGACTATTAAGGTTCCTAAACAATTTTTAACTAAGTGAAGTTCAAGAAATGTTAGATTAGGTCTATTTGATGGTTTTTTATTCTAGCATAAGTGTTGATCTACGAAATTATTTTTGTATTATTCTTGGTTAGATCCTTAGGTGACATATGCCAAGTGTGGATTGTGAGTGTTGTCAAATGAAAGGAAAAGTGTATGAGGATCTCTATTTAGTTTCATGATATTCTTGTTCATAGTCAAGTTTACTAATGAAAAGTTGTCTTAAATGGTATTGTTCATAGTAAATCCATTGAGAACACTATATATCTTAATAGTTTTGAATAGTGTTGTCGCTAATAAGAGCATTGGTGACCAAACTAGTATCTTGGTCTTGAGATAAGAGAAAAGTTCATCATTTGAGAAAGACCATAGGACTAAAGTGACATGTCTTGAAGGTAACCCCCAGGTGTGAACAAGGTGGGGGTCACATCACATATACACATTGTGCATATCTTGTGTGAAATCTTCACCTTTAACACTTATTTTATTCATATCAATTTTGTTTATCAACTCACACATTCCTCTAGGGATATTACCATACACAATATATAAATTTCTCATACCTATAATTATATTTAATGCATCATTATATGGAAATTTAGCTTATGTTAATGCCAAATGACACTACTTAGGCTTATCCCCAACCAAGCATCTTAGCACATTTCTAGGAATAGAATTTATAATATCTATTTTCCCATCTATTTGAGGATGATGGTTGAACTAAATTTTAATCTTGTCCCAAGATTTTTCATTGTGTCCTTTATAAATGTCTAAAAAACTCAGTGTCCCTATCCTATACAACACTCTTTAGAAACTTGTGAAATCTCATAACTTTAAATTAAAAAAATAGCAATATGGGCAACATTAATAGTCTTCTTGAATGATACATAGTGTGTCATATTATAAAATATATCCACAATAATAGAAATAAATCCATTACCTTGTTAAATTCTTGGTAGCCAAATTTTGATATCCATATTAAATGCATCCCATGGTCTATTTAAAATAGTTAATGGATGATACAATCTTACATAATTTTCTTCATGCACAAGCTCACATGTGCCCAATAATATCTATCGATCAATTATGCTAAAGTTTTATCATTAATAAAGTGACTAATTAGGCCTTTATTGTGTTTTTCCTTCAATAGGTTATTTATCATGGAATCTTGAGGTATGCACAACCTCTTTCCTTTGAACAACAATCCATCTTGAACCATATACTCTAGCGATATATTTTTTCAATATTCATTAGATTCATTCATGATACTCATGCATCCTTAAAATCTAAGTCATATTCATATTGGTATCAGAGCTGAGGTCTCAAGGTTGAGATGTGAAGAGTGTGGTGGGTTATGATGTCCCTGATGCAACAGTGCAATCCCATTAGATAAAAACCTAGGGTTGGGACCCACCCACAATCTATCAGTGGAGTCTAGTAGCCACGTGTCCATGATGCATCTGCATAAAGCCTCACATCCTCTGGTGACTGGCTTAATTGTGAATTAGAAGAGGAAGTCACAAGTTCAAGCTTTTGTATTGACAACCAGTCCTCCTTGCACTAAAATATCCCACTTAGGATAAATGCTAAAATTTTGATTTTTAAATGAGCTCTGATACTACTATAAGAACCCTGTCTAGTTCTACCCTGATTTTTCAATTTTAGTTGTTTGGGATTTTGTCAAACACTTGGCATGTGATTTGGCTTTTATGAGTTTTGGGGTTTTGTTTGTTTGATTCTTGATGGATTTTAATGACAAAATAATCACATAAAACAAATAAATGATATACAATGTTTGCATAAACCAATAGCAATAATTTCACATGTAATTTCCACTTTATTAATAATATATTAGATCTAAATACACTAATTATTAGGTCTGATATAGATGATATCAAACTAAAAATACTTCTAAAAGGTGGTTACAATATAAAAACAAACCCTAGGATTGGATTCACCACATACCCATTTTCTTATTACCTAATTTAGGTTCAATATGATTACACATATGACAAGAAATTATAGATGTAAATGCCCTCAAACCCTAATGTTAATGTTTTATGTATTCATTGATCATAATGGTGTAAATGGCTACCAAAACAATCCCTAAACTCCCTCAAATAAAGGTAGCTAGGTCTAGGATTGAAGCAATGAAACCCTAAATTGATGTGATGCCAATACAATACCAAATTTGACCACTAAACCCTTGGATCTACAATTTGATATAAAATTGTAGGAATCTAAAAAACAAATATGCATATGAATAAATGTTGCCAATGACCAAAAAATTCCTCCAAAAATAAGCACTTTACTCTCAACCCCTAGCAATGCATTTGTAGATGAAAATATGCCAATATAACCTTCAGATCTAAATTCTTATGTCCTCAATATACAAATAAAACTTCAAACTCTAGTTGGATTGATAATTTACTTCAATTCAGATCCCACAAACAAAGTGAAAAGGCATTGTAATGATGGTATGGATCACTATAGTGATGGTATGGATCACTGTAGTGATGGTATGAGTCATTGTAGCACTAGTATGGAACATTGTAGCAGTGATATGGACTACTATAGTAATATTCAAAAATCATTGAATCTCCAAAAATCTTTAATTCTAACCAATCATGCATTCAAACCCTTCCCCATAGATGCCAAAATAGTCTTCAAAACCCTACAATAAAAATAGATGCCTTCCTTGAAATAAATCATAACCTAGTATATTGATATTTGGTGACATATCTATCAATTGGAAAACTCAAAACCCTAACAACTATAACCTATAAACAAACTCAATTTCTAGCTCCTCCAAAATATCAAATTCATACAATGAAGTACAAATAGACCTCTGTCATGAAGTATCCTCAAAGTGAGCTAGGTTTTCATCCAAACCACTAGGAATTACAAGGGTTTACATCCTTGAATTCAACCTAAAACAAGTTGCAACCAAGAAGAAATATCAAAATAACATAACTCAATCCCCCAAAATTGATCTCCAAATGTTCCTTTTAAATCCCTATAGTGGAGCACTCCAAATAGGTCCCACTTGAACTTTATTAAATGAAGAATTTTTATGTACAAAATGTCACTTTATGACATAAAGTGTTTTTGGCTAACTTAAGTAACTTTTATAAAGTAATTCAAAATTAGAACACTTTATAAAGTCAACTTAATAATAGACCCACTTAAGTGACTTTTTACTCCTTGTTTCAACCAATCACTCCCTTAGAATGTTATTTAGCACATGGGAATAGTGAAAAGGATAAATACCCAAATAAAATGTGACCATTATGGAAATGGGGACATTATATTACTCCCTTCCCATGATTGCTTATCCTCAAGCAATCGAATGAACCAAATCAGCATTAGGCCTGACATACCAATCAATGCTCAGATCTCAAATCAGTCTTGGACTTAGATGTTGTTTTTCCTATGACTTGCCATGCTATCCAATGTGTACAAAGTACCAATACCCCTACTGATCCACTCTGATATAAATAGTGCCATATCAAAATTTGTGAATCAACTCACCAAAATCATTGAGTACCAATGCATCATCCATGTCAATACTTGGATCCCATATTATAAAGTATGGGTAGAATAGGAACAAAATATTTATATTTTCCAAACTTAGAATTCCTTTGTCATTTACCATATGCTCCTTGAATGGTATAATGAAATCAAGAGCAAAAATGATGTTGAAATCAAAAAATTTCCCTTTCAAATATTTCAACATATTATCTAGAAACCAAATCATTATGCATTGACAATATTGAACCCAAGGGTCTAAATACACTCTTTTACTATCCTTAGAATGATTAAAAAAACTGAAACATATTGTTTCTATTATTCCCATGTCTTGATATGAAACTGTGTGAGTGCTTAGCAAACAACTTATGCATATTAGATTGGATGATGGCTTGGCCTTCTCTGTCTAATCTTCTCAGTTGTCTCTTTTGAACCAAAACCATTCCAAGTTATTCTCCTAGAGCATCATATTATATAAAAATAAGAAGTGAAAAATCCAAAATAATAATAACATGACATGAAATTATTAACTTCCTTGATCTTACCATAGTGACTTGTGATGGTTTTGCCATGAATGGGAAAAAAACATTTTCTTCCCTAATGAGGTCAAACAATTTGATCTTTTCCAATCCTTGGTGTGTAGAGTAGTCAATCACTCTAATAAGCAACCCATATCTTTCCATCTTTTTTTGGATCTCCCAATCATGATGTATATTCATACCAAGATGCATGATATAAAAATATTTGCATAAAGTGGTAGAAATCTGATTTGTCTTCTTATACAACCAATTCTCTTTGGGATTCAACATTTCATCCACATAAATGAAATCATGAGCTCTTACCTTCTCTTTCTTGGGATGAACACTCCTCCAAAAAGTGGCTGAAAATTTTCCTTTCTTGGATTCCAAATACAAAGTGATTTTCCCACACATTGCATACCATGCAAGCTCCATGTTTTGTTGACTCCTTCCAGGCTCATGGAATAAAAGTCTTTGCATATCTCTTGATTACCCACAAGGATGATTAATTATCTTATCTTCATGATGTTATGGATTTTTAGAGTCTCCTTCTTCATGAGTCCTTCATCTTTTTTGTAACTTGAAACCCAAAACACCATAACAAGATTAGTTAAAAAATCTTGGACATAAGGAAAACACTTAATTTTCTTACCCAAATATAGCCTCAAACTTCTTATATGGATAATCTCTATTTGTACCTCATTCATGTTTTTGTATTTAATGGTGGTATTTGGTTCCCATAAGTTATCTATAAACCTTGAGCTTTGACACCTCAACATATGGTTAGATAACATAACAAAATCCATGGATTTCCCTTTATCCCATCTAACATAACTGTGTAGAATGTAAGACAAAAAGTTCCTATGCCCTATTTTGAAATATGTTCCTCTCACTCTACCAACCTTTGATGCATCCTTTTCATGATAATGGAAATATTTTAGTGGCATAAGAGGGCATAATAAATCTGAAAACCAAACCTTATCAAAATTCAAAACTGAGCTCATCAAACTTGTTATTTTGAAAACCAAACATTATCTCACCAATTGAAAGTTTGGAGGTTAGTGAACATTCCTCTATCTTGAATATTTTGCTTATATCAATAAAATATCCTTCTTATTTATATAAAACATTTATTTGACCCATGAAAGTGAAACCATTGGAAGCCAACTAAACATATTTTATTACCAAAGGAGATTACCTTCATTGTGCCTGTTGGATTTTGCCATACCACCATGATCCCACACCATTGAATATGAGGCATCTTTGTGTTGAGAGAAAGGATATTATTTCCACTTTGTTCCTTTCATATTATTAATTTCTTATAATTATTCCCACCAAGACATAAATTTTTTAAAGGTATCATATGCAACAAATCCTTACTTGTATCAAAACCCTTGTTGCAATCAAAGAAGAAATCTAAATGTTTACCTCTAAAAGTCTCTGAAGGATTTGTGGTAACAGTAGCATCATCCTTCTCCTCCTTCATATAAGAAGACTCAAATGGTGCATCATTATCAAAAGCATGTTCATCAACACACCCTGGGCTGAAAATAGGATGCTCTTCCTTATTTGTTTGCAATTCTTCTTCTTCCCTTGATCTCCTTATGTAATTGATGAGATCCTATCTTTTTGGATTTAGACTCAGCTTGATGTCCAAGTATTCATCAAGGGAAACTTCATTTATAAACTCATATGATGAGTTATGATATATTTTTAAGAGTTTGGCAGCATCACATTCATATTTTTTTATCCTCATCATCTCTTGTGGATCTTGATTTCTTTCATCTTCTATGGTAGCATTCTTCTTCAACTCCCTTGTTTTTGCCTATTGAAGTAGTTTATCCACCTGCTAAAAGAATTGTTGTTGTTTCTATTATTGTTCATTGAGAAGTTGCATATCTTATTCCCTCTATATTTTAAATATGATCCTCATGTCAATGTTTTTTGAGACGTGAAACACAAATAAGACTTGAACACAAAAACCTACACCATGACCTACATAGGCTGGTAGGATTTTTGCTCTGATACCAAGGAGGATCGGTCATCAAGACAAAAATTGAAACTTATGACTTCCTCTTCTGAGTCACACTTAATCTAGTCACCGAAAGACCAAAATTATTTATGCAAATGCATCGTAGACACGTGGCTACCAGAGTCCACTAATCAATCATGGGTAGGTCTTAGCCTTGGGTTTATGTCCGATGGGATTCCACATTGCCACATCGAGGACATCATAGAGTCATGAATAGTTTTTGGTTGTAAAACATGAGAGGGGTCATGAAAATGACTCTTATAATGTCTTGAGGACATTAAAATGCATGGATTTAGTGGTTGTAGTAGCTTTTGGCATTTTCTTGGTAAAATGAACAAATTTGAAAATTTAAATTGATAAGGAGTTTTTGAGAGTATAGTATGTAATGTAAATGATAAATAATGTTTGATATATGTCTTAGAGGGTCCTATGGTTTTTTGGTATATGTATCCCACTGTGAAAATCATAGAATGTGAATTTGAACCTTTAGAAGGAAAAACAAGATCATGGTGTAACTACCCTCCATGGGTGGAGTGGCATAAAATAGTAAGTAGTTTGCATGTTTAGCATTATTTAAGGGTGGAAATGTGATTTAGAGAGGGAGAGGGAGTAGAATGAGTCTATTATATTTTGAAGAAGATAGAGATAAAGAATAAGATATTTCTATAAAAGAGAAGATTCAGGGAGAACTCTGTACTTCTTCCTTAATTTTGCATATGATCTTATATGAGAATGACATAAATGAGGAAAAGATGAGTTTTAGAGATTTATGATATGTGTATGCATATTATATTATTATCTCCATTAATTTTATCATGACTCTCAGTTACTAACTCACAAGTTAAGTATGTGATGTACTATCTGAATAAAACAAAAAAAATGAAACCCTATTTCATGCAATTTTAGAAGGGACAACATAGAAATATTTTGGGCTTTACTCCTATGATTAGGGTGTTGGAAATTATTAAAGAATTTAATTTGTTAGATTAATTTTTTAGATGATCAAACTTCATTTATAAGTCAAGATTCCATTTAACTTTTCATTCTATCACATCTATAGTCCCAAGAGAGGATAAATCTGAGTTTACATAGTCTAATAATTGAACTCACAAATTAATAAGGGGATTATTAAGCTTTGTTGATGTCATATAGATTGAATCAAGAGACTTTGATATTTTAATAGTGTTCAGGACAATTTGGATATTCTTCTAAAGGAGTAAAATGGATCTTGAATCTTCTTTCTCACACATAGTTAATAGATGAGCACAAAACTCTATCTTTTCACCTTTTATGAGAATAATATAATTTTTTCAATGTAAATAACTATAGGATAATGTTACAAAGGTTGGTTAAAATTCATTATAGGTGGTGGAATTAATATAATTTTTATAAAACACACTTCAACCCATTTTTGGATCCCTCAGTCTACAAGGTCTTTATTGCATACTCAGAATTATATGTATTGGTGTATTTAAGAGCATTAGAAGATTGTTCAAGTGAAAAAAAATGTTGAAAAAGTTGAGAAGAAGTGGGGAAGATATATTTTAGGTTTTATTTTTTTTGAAGTTTTTCAAAACTCATCCTATATCATTTTGTTTACCCCCAACTAACCTACAGGCTTGTGTTCAACTAACCTAGGGTTTCTAATAAAATCTTATATATATCAAATTTCCACCCTCCAAAATTGATTAAATTATGGAATATAATTTATTTTAATGTTATCTAGAGGAATCAAATGGTTTTTTACTTGTACCATACCATAATCTATAGTATCCTTAACTATGTGCTCTTTAGAGGCTTAAAAGACCTAAAGGATGAAAAGTGTGTCGAGTTAAGGGGTCTACCCTAAATTAAGAATATAAAACTTTACATGTAGGTGAGAAAGGATAATGGGTACCTAAAATTTTATTTAGTTTGTGAATATAATCCATAGTTTCCTCAAACCTTAGAGGTTTGTGTTAAAAGAAGTCTACTAAGGAAGCTTGATTATCAAAGAAATATGGGAAGATCAGAGTTTTATATCGAGATTTATACAAAACAATATTTTGAACACTTGTAATAGGTTAATGGGTATCATTAATGATGTTTGGTTTGTTTTGAAAGTTGATGTATTATCTTCAGCTACTAAGATTGTAGATAAACATGGTTACAAGGAGAAACTAGTTGTAAACTTGAGAAAAGGTATATGTAAGGAGTTTAAGAGTGATTGAAGGTTAAAAATGAGTTGGTATAGGTAGGTTTTGATCAAGAAAGACCACATATGGTGCTTTAATGGTTTAATGAAGTTGTTAGAATAATTGATCATGTGAAGGCTTGAGGATTGATATAATTTATAGAATCTATTAAAAAAGGAAAGAATGTGAGTAAGCTAAAAAGAACATTGTAGAGGGGTTGAGGTTAAGTAAGAATCTTATTGATCAAAGTCAAGGTAAGTACTAAAGGTGGAGAACAAGGACCAACAAATGAAAAAGGAAAATACAAGGTAAGAATAAATGAAAAGGATTGAGGAAGTTGAATTGGGTTAAGATCATCAAAAGATGGACCTAACGAAGGTAGAGGTATGATTAGATATTTGCATCATATTAATATCAAATCAAGAAAGATTTTGATAAAAAAGAGTACAATCAGCCTTCAAGAAAGAAAATCAAGGTACATTTATTTTTATAAGTTATATTTAATATGTTTTTGTTATATGAGTAAATTTTAACTTATGAAGAGTATTATTGAGATAAATTTAAGTGTAGGTATGACCCATTAAAGTCAAAATTGGATATAAATTACCGAGAGTAGAAGCTAGAGTCGTATGTCCAAGGTGAAGGACTTGAGACTAGGCAAGAAGAGCCTAGAGAAAATAATGAAAAAAGAACATAGAAGCCTTACAAGATGAAACAAATATAAGTACAACTTTTTGAGGGTTGTCAAGAGAAAGAATAGTGGTGACCCAAGTGTGTCACCTAAGTAAATTGATCACATAGTGACCCTAGTAAGACACCTAAGAAAATATGGTCATTGGTGATCCAATTGAAACACCTAAAAAGACAAATAAATTGAAATATAGGAACATTTTAACCTTGTGAAGATAAGAGACAAGCTGGAAGATATGAAGACAAAATTAAGACAACAAAATTATGAAATGGAAAGAGAAATATTTGAGTTAAGAAGAATGAGAAATGAATTAGAAATGTTTGAGTTAAAGGTACAACTATGGTTGAATAATAGAGAATAAACATGTGATTTCCAATGAAAATAAGAATGAAGTGGCCTATATATTTGTTGGTCAAAAGGAAAAGAAAGTAAATGATAGATAGAATGGCCCATAGAGGCTTGAAGAGCAAATATTTTTCAAGTGGGCAACATGAAAGAGAAGTTTTGAAGAGGGTTCTCATTGAGGAGAACATGGAGAAAGTAGTGCCAAGAGAAACACTTGAGAAAGAGAGTAAAATAAAGAAGTGTCTTTGAAGGAGGCAGTCATAGAGACATGTTGGCCTCTTGTTTTATGTTATAACATTGTATTAAGTGTATGTGTGCAGGTATGAATAATATTATAGATAAGGTCAAGAATAAGTCCTTAAAATTTTCAAGAGTAGGGGTAAGAAAAAAACCCATAAATATAAATGAAGATGATAGAGGAAGAGAACATGTTATATAAACCCACAAGAAGGAGACTAAAGATTCTCAACATGCCAATGAATGTATATAAGATGAGCTGGATTTACCTGATGCCTTAGAAAATCATTGCAATAGAAAGAAAGAAATGAAGCTCACAATAAAAATATGATTACAAGTAATGAAGACATGAGGATAAATATGAACATGAAACAATACTTTAAGGAGGTAAATAAATGTTTAATTTTTTATTTTTATTATGTATATGATACGAGGGATGCTGATATGCAGGTTGGGAGAAATAAGAGCAAATTTAGACTCTCAAAACTTGTAAAAAATCATGGATATATTATGCCTAAGTGGCTTAAGAAACCAGGAGATGAATTGAAGAACACAAAATCTAATCAAGCAACTATCCAAAAAGGAAATTTAGGAAAAGAATAGGTACAAGTCATGAAGGAAATATTATATCTTAAGTGGAACAAATACTATAAGTCAAGGCATGAAGAAAAGAGGCATGAAGGAGGTACTAAATAAAAATAATTAATTTTTAGATCAAAGAGAATAAGTGAAGCAATGTCTAAGTACCAACCCAAAAATGTGAAGAAGAAAGCGTGGATAGCCAAAGTCAAGAAGGAGATAAAAATGAATGAGGATGTAAGCCATGATAATGAAGATATGTTTCCAATGAGTACCAAGGAAATTAAATACAAGAAAATTGATTGTGAAGGTGATAGTAGTGAGCCATTGAGTGAGATATTTACAAGAGAAGAGAAAGTATGGAAGAGTTTTCTTGGAATCACTAGCATATAGCTAAGAGAAGGGTCTAAGTGGGCATTTAAAAGTGAAGATGGTGATGAAGTAATGCTAATATAAGAAAAGGCATTTGAACAAGAGGATAATTACCTATTTGATAAAGCTTATAAAGACCTCTCAATAAGGGAGAGAGTGATGAAGTAGTATGTTGATATAGTATATCCTATGGAATAATATTTTGATGATATTAAAGGTATGCAATCAGTTTATATAATTTATAAGGTATATATATGGGTTGAAAAGGTCAAAAGAGAGGAAATAGAGTAAAGTGTGACCAAGTATGATGAATAAATTGAATATTTGAATGATATCTTGTGGAGGAAAGAAATAAGTATGTTAGACGAGTTGTTTAATCTTCTAAACAAGTTATTTTCAATAGATAATAGTGCATATTAGGTTGTGAGGATCAATAATAAGCTCAAAGATGAGTCAAGGCTCAAAAGGTACAAGCAAGGGCGAGGCCAAGGCTTTGAAAATGAAGAGGTACATTTGTAGGAACTACTTGAGAAAGAAGACTATGGGATGGAAAAAATAGAGTATGAGAGAGTCATGGAGGTGGTTTGTGCAAGTATAAAGGTGCAACAATAAAAGGCACTTCATAAACATGTGAAGAAATAGAAAGATATAAGTTAAGAGTTCATGATAGATCAAGTCAAAGTGAAGGAAAACCATAAGGAAAATAGTTTGAAGATGAAATCAGATTTGAATATGGACCATATTAGTCCAAGGATGATCCAAGCCAAGAATAACCTCAAATATTCAATGAAGAACCAAGGAGAGAGCAAAACTAAGTTAAGTCATAACCCAAATTGAAATCAAGAAGATAAATAAGTAAGCCAAGTCAAAGGTAAGAGGATGAATAATTTGTATGATAATGTTTTAGTTGAAATAATAGAAATAATGATCTGAGCAACATTTTAGGTGATAATTCAGGCGACGGTTCTACCCCAATTGGTGGTAGAACTTCTGGGAGCCATAACTTTTGCACCATAGCTCTGTTTGAAACCTTTTTTGAACCATTGGAAAGATAAAAATGAGGATAAAGTGATGAGGTGGCATATAGATAGGCTAGATGGTTTTTTGACCAAGAAAATGCCAATGGAAGTGTCTTAAATTTCAATTTTAATAATGCAGTCTAAAAATAGTAAGTTTCTAAAAATAATAATTTCTTGAATTTTGTAATGTTGTAAATCATGGAAGTTGAACGACTTCATCTCCCTCAAGATTGGTGACCTTCCACATCCTCCTCCTATCTTAAAATTGTGTATAAAAATATATGTAGTCCAAAAAGGCAATCAGACATCTCTTCTTAGAGATAGGCATATGTTTGGATCTACAAATTTGATCAATAAAACATCTCTTCTCAGAGATAACATTATTAAAATTGTCTCCCTTAATTTGATCATGAATCTTAGTCACTAACTCATAGTTTAAGTATGTGATGCAACATTTGAATTTTTTTTTTTGAAAGAACCATGTTTCATATAGTTTTAAAATGGATAACATATAAATATTTTGGGATTTACTCTAGTGATTGGGTTGTTGAAAGGAAGTAAAGAGTTTCAATTGGTAGATTAATTGTTTGCATGATCATATTTCATTTAGAATTTAAGAGTCTATTTAAATTTTCATGCTATCACATTTACAATCCTAAGAGAGGATAAATTTGAGTTTAAACAGTCTAAGAATTGAACTCACAAGGTAATAGTGGGATTATTAAGCTTTGTTGATGTCATATAGATTGTATCAAGAGACTTAGATCTTTTACTAGTGTCCAAGATAGTTTGGATATTCTTCTAAAGGAGTAAAATGGATCTTGAATCTTCTTTCTCACACACATTCAATAGATGAGCACACAACTCTATGTTTTCACCTTTTATGAGAATAATATAATTTTTCAATGTAAACTAAATATAGGAAAATGTTATGAAGATTAGGATAGAGTAATCACAGGTGGTGGAAGTAATACAAGTTGTCTAAAACAAACTTTAACCCATTTTTAGATCCCTCAGTCTACACCGTCTTTATTTCATACTCAAAACTCCATGTATTGGTGTATTTAAGAGCATTAGAAGATTACTAAAGTGAAAAATAATGTTGGGGAATGTGTGAAGAAGTGGGGCATACATATTTTAGGTTTTATTTTTGTTTTAATTTTGTCAAAACTCATCCTAGATCATTTTTTTCCCCTCGACCAACCTACAAGCTTGTGTTAAACTAAACTAGGGTTTCTAAATAGAATATTATAAATATCAAATTTACACACTCCAAAATTTATAAAATTATGAAATTTAATGTATTTCAAGGTTATATAGAGGAATAAAATGGTTTTGTACCCATACCATATTGTACAGTATAGTATCCTTGACTATGTGCTCTTTAGAGGGTTAAGAGACCTAATGGATGAAAAGTGTGTTGAGTTAAGGGGTTTACCTTGAGATTAAGACTATCAACTTTGCGTGAAGCTGAGAAAGGATAATCGGTAAATAAAAGTTGATTTTTTTTTAAATATCATATTTAGTTTACTCACATCTCCTCATGGACCCATGGTATTATTAATTCCATTTTATAGTCATGCACATCCACAATAAGTTGTGATCTCTATTTTGGCATGGATTTATAGAGTTTTAAATTTTAATTAGATAATGGTCATGCATATGCACTTAAGTTTTGGAACCCCTTTTTACCTATGACATTTTTATGAATGTGTTATGCTTATGATGCTTTTTACCTTCATAGACTTGTGATATCCATTGGACAATGTGGCCATTGTGAACTTCATGGGGCTTTCCTGATGCCACAGATCCATTTGAATACCAATTATAATTTATGATCACACTAAATCCACCATGAAATCATTTAAAATTTATAATTATATGTGAATGGGGATTAAATCCTTTATGGCCTTTGTTATCACTATGAACACTTAGCAAAAACTTGAGATCATCATAGAAATATAACTTGAAATTGTGAATAGAAAGAGGGTTTAATAAAGTGATCTTTGTTGGAGAAATAAAATTAATTTAGATCCTTAATATAGTGTTTTAGGATTATCTTAAGTTGTATTTATGTGTGCATTTATTATATTTACATATGTATTTTATCTTAGCCTTTTTGAGGTGTTACTCACCTCTCTATTCCACTTCTTAGATTTGGAGTCATGTGCATGTAACTTATCTCCCCCTACATGGTACACAAATCCTCCTCACTTGTAAGAGGATTAGAAACACTTGACACACATTCTAAATCTTGCACATGTAAATCCTTATTTCCTCCTAGCTCTATTTATTGAGATCTTCTCCTCATATCTTTATTTTCCTTGTTATACATCTAATTTTATTACATTATGTATGTAGATTATATTTTTAGTATATTAGTTACTTAACTTGAAATATTGGTGTTAACCTTTTTATCTTACAATTTTTTTAGATCATTACTCCTCATTGTTGGTCTTTATTTCATTGTGAATAAACCACATTATCCGAAGAGGATTCTTGGATATTCTTGGTGATCACACTTTCATCCTTGTGAATTTTGGAAACACTTTTTCTTCTTCTTATTTCTCTCAGACTAAGGTAATTCCTCTTGAAATAATTTTCTATTAAGGGGAATACTATGTAATTTCAAATCCCTTCCTTGTTTGTAAAAGGTTTTCTCCATTTTTGTAACCCCAAATTAAAGTTAATTCTCCAACACTCCTCATTAAGCTGAATTTGGAGTTTCAAAATTGGAGAAAACATTTTAGAAACAAGGAAGGGAGTTGAAATTACCTAGTACTTCCCCTCAATATAAAATTCCTTCAAGAATAATTACAATAGTTTGAGAGAAGAAAGAAGAAGAGAAGGTGTTGATAAAATTCACAAGGATAAAAGTGTGATCATTAAAAATCTCCAAGAATCTTCTTTAGACAATTTGGTTGATCTATAATTGAATAAAGACCAACAAAGAGGAGTAATGATCCATAAAACTAAAAAGATAAACAAGATAACACCAATATTTCAAATTAAGTAACCAATATACCAAAAATATAATATACATATATAATGTATTAGAATTAGATATACAACAAGGTAAATGAAACAAAGACAACTTCCATCACAAAGTGCATACTTGCATGTAAACTAGTTAGTAAAAAATGTTCTAAATAAAATATATTTACTTTACAATAAAAAGAAAACAAATACATAAAAGTGATTTAATGAATAAAAATGAAGACAAATAATATGTGTAACTTGTAAAAAATATTCTACGTGAAGAATTAGAATAATTATCATAAGAAGACATATCAAAGTCTGTAAAAGATCTATTAGATTTAGGAATCTAAACTTTGTGATAATGATATGGTTCCACAAGCAAACCAATGCATTAATTAGTGATCTCAAACACCAAATTTTGGCAAAATATGTCGATATTCTTTCTCTAAAATGTCACCCTGAATGTAAAACTCACTATTTTTTTATTGTAAAATTTTCATAGTAAAAACTAATCAAAATGCAAGTTTTAGTTGACTTTATCACCGCTCAACTTGTAGCTTTTAAAAATACACAAACATGCAATGTTGTTTATTTGTATCTTAATGAGTATACTGTTTTTCTAAATATTATTTCTAATCTAGGGTTCAAAATAATGCAATCTATGGGTTATTCCAATGGTGGCCCCGGTAAGTGGAAAACTAGTATTCTTGAACCTATTTTTCTAATTCAAATGTAAACTATAAAGGTCTTGGTTTTGATGATTCAAATACTTATAATGCAAATTTTACATCTTATTATCCTCTACATCGAAGGACTTATAATATAACTTATTTTTATTATACTAATTATAATGTTCATGCTTTGGCTAAAATTGATAAGCCTTGTACACATGTAGAAAAGATGGGTATTATATCTCTAAATGTTTAAAATTAAACCCATACAAATATTATGGTAAATCCATGCATGACACTTTTCATTATTGAAAAATGACTAAATAACCAATCTCCAAGGTTAACATTGTTTGGATTCCTAAATATAATGGATCTTATAGAGACTTTGATATATCTTCTTGCAATAATTATTCTAATGCTTCACACAAAATATCTTTTACAAGTGACACATCTTCTTTTTATCCATTTTGATTCACAAAATCTCTTTTATGCATTCCTTATCTTTTTTTTGTAAATGAAATAAGATTTATTTAGAGTTTTTTACTAACATCATTTTGTGCAGGTTTATGCACTTTTTGATGGAAATTATTTTTATTTTATTTTCCTTGGTGTACATCTAATTTTATATATTTAGATTATATTTTAGTAATATTTATTACTTAGCTTGAAATATTGGCATTATCTTGTTTGTCTTTCAAGTTTTGTGGATCATTACTCTTTGTTGATCTTTATTCAATTGTGGATCAACCATATTATTCGAAGAGGATTATTGGATATTATTGGTAATCACACTTTCCTCCTTGTGAATTTTGGAGATATTTTCTCTTATTTTTTATTCTCTCAAACTATTATAATTTCTCTTGAAGGAATTTTTTATGAAGAAGAATACTATGTAATTTCAACATCCTTCCTTGTTTGTAAAAGGTTTTCTCCACTTTTGTAACCCAATTTTAATCTTAAGGGTGAGTGTTAGATAATTAAACTTAATTTATGTCTTTAATATAGGTTATTAGGATTATTCTGAGTCTTATTTACGTGTGCATTTATTATATTTCTAAATATATTTTATCCTAGACTTTTAGAAGTGTCACTCACTTCTCTAGTCCACTTGTTAGATTTAGAATGTATTGTATAAAACTACTCTCTTCCCACATGAAACACACATCCTCCTCACTTTTAAGAGGATTAGGGACACTTGGAACAAATGTTGAAGCTTGCATATGTCACTCCTTATTCCCTCCCAACTCTACTTATTGAGCTCTTGTGCTCCTCTCTTATCTTTTCGTAGTAGTTCAACCTTGATATTGATCTTTCTCTTGCATCCTTGTGATGCTATTTTGGCCTAAATTCATTATCTCTCTCTCTCTCTCTCTCTCTCTCTCTCTCTCTCTCTCTCTCTCTCTCTCTCTCTCTCTCTCTCTCTCTCTCTCTCTCTCTCTCTCTCTCTCTCTCTCATCTTATTCATGTTATTTTAATTGGAGATTCTTGTTTCAAACTTATAACAAATCTAATAATCCTTGTGACCTATTCAATTTTTGTGGTTATTGCAAACTCTGTGAACCCAAAAATTGGACTCTGTTACTCTCTAAGCTCATAGTTTTTTTTATGAGAAATTATAACTAAAATTTTTATTTTTTATTTTTTGATTTAATATATGCCATTCACCTTAGAATATATTGTATCATGCCCCAAAATGGAAAGATTATAAAACTAGTTTTAATGGTGAGAGGACCATTAATGTACCCCAATAGATTTTCCATATGTACAAAATGAATATAATAAGATTAAGGAGATATGAGAGGGAGTTTCCCCCAATACAAAATAAATATATGAACCATGTATGTGATGTGCATCTAATAAGGCTAGGTATAATTATGAATCACACTCATGTATATATATATATATATATATATATATATATATATATATATATATATATATATATATATATATATATATATTATGCCCATTTGGTGCTTGTGAAACATTAGAATATGATGTAGCTAACCAATCATTGTATTTCATACTAATACCTCTTTTTCAATGATAGGTATAATTGAATTGAGTTTTTCTTGGAGATATGATAATAAATGGCTTCCCTTTAATAGTTTTCTCCTCTTGTTGCACATTGTTAGTTTTTGGTTCCTTTGGTTTTATGTACATGAACCCAATGGTAGTGTTTGTTGTTCCCAAAATATGTCACTTGATTTTGTGGACAATATACCGACCATTTTGGTCTTGCAGACCAAAACTCTCTCTTTTCTTTCTCAAAAATATTCTGAGTAGTTAAGTTTTTCAAATATTCAAGCCTTTTCAGCTAAGGAAGTTGCAGGTTCAATGGCGGGCTTTCTTCAAAGGAAGTTCAAAAAACTTGAGGCTTTTCCTTAGTGTTTTGAGGATGGTTCAACACAAAGGTTTGATCAAAAGACTTAATAGTGGGCTTAAAACAAATTGGAATGAACCACTTTGAACCGTTGAACCATTGAACCCTACCTCCGCAAGGTTCAAAGGTTCAACGAGTTCAAAGGTTCAATGACTTAGGTGGAATTAAAGAAAAGAAGGCTTTGAAGAGTGATGATTGAACTATTGAACCGTTGAACCTTGAACCAAAAATATTTCAAGGGTTAAAAGGTTTAATGAGTTCAATAAGTTCGATGGACTTAGAAAATGAAAGGATCCATAGATTTCGAAGCTTCAAAGGATTCAAAGAAAGTGAATGAACTATTGAACTTTGAACCAAAATGGTTCAAGGTTCAAAGGTTTAAAGGGTTCAAAGAGTTCAAAGTTTGAAAGGAAGATTCAAGTGAATGAAAGAAGCAGAAGATTCTAGAAAGAAGTTCAACAAGATGGTTCAACCAAAGGGTTTGAAGAAATGGTTCAATCGAAGAAGTAAAAGAAAGTGAACACGACCCTTCACTCCACATTGAACCTTTGAACCATTGAAACTTTGAACCAAAAGAGTTCAAGGTTCAAGGTTTAAAGAGGTTCAAAGCAACCAGTGACGTCCTCATGGACGTCATAGGGTGATGGAATAATTGTTGATTTTCAAAAGACCTGAGAAAAAAATTAGCAACCAGCCAAGGAAGGAGCCAAAGGAGCTAGCTGAAAGTGAGAAGATAGCCTTGAGAGCTCAGATCACCAAGGAAAGAAAAAATGTGGCAAGAAAGGAGAGAACAACTACAAAAATTCTAGAAATATTTGTAGGAGAGTTAATTCTAGTAGGTAGAATAGTCCACCAAGTGGACATCAGAGAGTGCAAACATTCAATGGCACGACCTATTTTTCTTCATTGAGTAAAGACGAAGTGGATAGCTGCGTAAGTATCATAAAGAGGACCAGGCAACACATGCTTGGGAGGAGACACTTGACATAATTAGAATGCCAAAGTCTAGGCTGGTGATCGGCTCCAGCATGGCCCCTTCACAGAATTTCCTCTATCTAATGCATTGAATGTGGTATGGGCCATTTTATGGAACAAAGTGCCAAGTCTTTCTTTGAGTACTATATATTGTAATCTCTCATTTCACATAAAGGAGATCTCTCAGTTATTAGAAGAGAAACTTTGCCAAAATTGAAAGGCATTCATGAGACTTTGAGCTCAGACTATTAATCATATTTTGTCATTTGAATGAGAAATCAAGTGACCTTTTAGACTTTGTGTTGAGATAGCTTGTGTTATCTAGGAAATTATTCTTATGTATATTTCCTAAATATAGTCTTGTCTATTTAATTGAATAAGTAGAACTAGTAGAAATAATCTAGAAGGTGTCCTAGAGTCGACTACGGGAGACTTTGTGTTGCCATAATTGTCTTTAGTCTGTTTGTTTTATATTTCAGTTTAAAGGATATTGGTAAGACTTTGAGCTCCCATTACCCTTCATAATCTTTCACTTTGTTGTAGTTGAGGTGGAGACTTTGTGCTACACTTCATTCTACTATGTTATTGCATCCTGATCAGTGAGAGAAGCAATAAAAGACTTTGTACTTTCATGGGTTTCTTGTGGTTATAGTTACTACCCAGGAAGTTTTCCTTTGGTTTTATGAACATCATTTCTGAAAGAAGAGAAATGCCTTCAATAATTACCCAAGATTTCTCCTTGTCCTTGTGAACATCATCTCTAGAAAAAGAGAGATGGATGGTGTTATCCCACCCCTGAGTGTATTTTCAACTTTTATTAGTTATAGTAGTTTACAGGGAACCTCCCATGCCTTATAGAGAACCTCCCCTTGATGAGAGGAGAGATTTATCTTATTTTGCTATGGTAAACCTAAAAATTTTACCGTATAAATGTCCTTATGCTGAGGTTGATATACCTATTTTTTTATCAGTTATCTGGTGACAAAATATTCACCCAACAATTTTTGGTGACTCCGCTAGAGAGAAGAACATGCAATTTGAAGCCTCAATCTTCAAATTGAAGTAGTTCCAGTTCTTTTCTATTTCTATTTCTATTTTACACTCTAGTATATCCACGGTATGCATGAAGCCAAAGAGCTCAAGGTATTGTTGACCTTGTATTTGAGTTTGTGTGGCAAAATAACTTTGATCTTTCCCCTCCACAAACTCACCTTCAATGAACTAGGAGTTTTCCTCCTACCAACATTAGGTCTCCAATACCAGGCAAAGCTTCTCTTTCCTCTGCTAGCAGAGCTTTATCTATACATACCCCACCAAGATTTGTTATCCCTCCCTCTAATAGTCATATAATGGCGCTCAAGGCCCCTGGGGTAACACCTTTGGTCCCCTGAATCTAACTCCACATCTACATGAACTACCTCGCAATTCAAGGAAGAATTTCCCCAATTTATATGGTGATGGGAGAGTTCATCTTGATGAACATATTATAGCATTCTGCATAGCCTATGGTGTGATAGACATGGAGTATAAGGACATAGCAGTCAGGCTGTTTGTAGAAACATTACAAGGTGCTACTGCAGATTGATTTTATCATCTGCAGGCCCAAACTATGACTGACTAGAACACCCTCAAATCCAAGTTTGAAGCAAGGTTCAAGCCTATAGAAGATGTGCATGCCCTGTTAGCTTAGCTTATAAAAATTAAGAAGGAGCCTCATGAGCCTATGTGAGACTTCATTGCTAAATTTGACAAGCTGAGGAGCAGGATTCCCATAATTGCTCAACCAACACCTGAGAATCTCAAATACTTCTTCATCAATTCTCAGCTTCCTGAAGTGAGTTTCTTGTTAAGGCAGGCTAGCCACATAGAGCTTGCTGTAGCTCAGGATTTGGCCACTCAGGTTGAAGATGATCTTATCTTGGTAGGAAAGATAAGAAGAGATCTTAACATAAGTAAATCTTCATCTTTTGAATATTCTTCTACAGGCACCATTGATCCTATGTTGCAAAAGCTAGCAAATGAGTTATTAGTTCTCAAGAAGAAAATGGCACAAGGGATGTCTACTCCTCCTTCATACCAAGATATACCAAGGAGGACATTTTCCAACCAGTCATACCAAGGCAATGCTGCCAAAAATCAAGGGCAACCAAACTGTCTTCCTCCCCCATAGGGGAAGCTTGCCATTGAAGCAGCTCCAGCTAACTCAATAGTTGGATATCTTAAAACTAAATATGATTTCTCTTTTCAACCTGAGTTAAACCAAGATAATGACACTAATCTCTTCCTAGAAGGGGAAGAAGAATTAGCTGGTGACTCCAACATTGGTTTCCTGAATTACCAAGATGAACCCAAAAGTAAAGGTGAAATGTTTGATAGATCATACGTAGTATTTACCAGGTCTCAGAACTAGTCAACTCAACAAGGGGATAAAGGAAAAATAGGGGAAGAATTTTGACCAGTAATTTCAATTGCTAAATGAAGAACTTTGTTGCCTTTTCAATCAAAGGACCCGATGATCAACAAAAAAGTAAGTACCTTAAATATTCCTTCACCTTCTGCTTCAAATTCATAGACCAGTTCTACACCCAATAAAAACTAGATTGATGGACTACCTTCCTCAATTTTGGATTCATTTCAATCATTTGATATAATTGACCATGCTAAGAAGACCAAAATTCAAATGACTAAGTTTGAATATTTAAAAGCCAACCCTGAGCAGTTGGACAGGTTGGTTGAATGTGTGAAGAATAAAACCATCCTTACATGACAAGATGTCCCAGAGGTGACTCATGTTCCTCCAAAGAACACATCCACCCAAAATAACCTTGTCATCACTCCTCCTACTGCCCCTAGGAAGACAAAATCATTTTATGTCTCCCTATTGATAAATGGTCATCAGCTGAACAATTGCATTATAGATTCTGGCACCTCTGACAATGTCATGCTTGCTAAGGTGGATGAATCTCTTAGTCTCACACTAACCAAGACCTTTGGGAGATGTTTCTCCATAGAAAAAAAATAAGTGCCACTTCTAGGACAAATCAAGGATGCCCAATTTGAATTTGTAGCCTTCTCAGATAAGAGAATTAGAATGACAGGCCTGATGGCTAACGTCTCAGCCTCCTACGATATTCTTCTTGGACAAAATTTTTGCAAAGACATTGGTGGAGAATTGAGCATGAACCTATCTAAGGTGAGGATTCCTGTCAAGGGTGTCATGTAAAGGCTACTTCCTGAGAAGAAATTAAAGTATATTGTCACCCAAACATCAACCCCTAAAGCTCAAATTCTATTTGAGTCTTTAGGAATGGGTAACTACTTTTTGTCTACAGAGGATGTTCCTATCTCATCTGATGAAAGTCCTATAGGTGGCAATATAAAAATTGATTTAGATAAGACAACTGAAGAATTGATAGAGTGCAATGCAGGTGAAAAAGGATCTCCCCTCTCAAACGAAGTAAAATTTGAAAGAGGGTCAGTTTCTGATGATGTCTAGATTTTGAAATTCGATGGCAATAATTCTTCTACCGATTCTAGAGCTAGAGTATATTTGATATCTCCTCAAGGAGTCAAGGAGATATTTTCCCCTATGCATATAATTTGTTGTTCAACAACACTAACAACACTACTGAATATGAATCACTACTGCTCGGATTAAAGGCTACTCAAGATAAAGGTGTCATACTTCTTCATACCAAAGGAGATGCTGAGCTGGTGGTTTGTCAAGTGAGGAACTTGTATCAAACCAAGAATGAGAGATTGTGACATTATCATAATTTGATGTGGGACTGTGTTGAAAGCTTTAATGCTTTAGTATTTTTTCATACCTTGAGAATTCAACAGTTGTTAAGATGCATTGGCCGTCTCTGCAACTCTCTTGGTCCCTCACCAAGATTTCAAAGAAGACAGGTACACTATCAAGTTGGTCTTTCGACCAAGTGTACCTAATAATGCTGACCATTGGTACGTTTTCAATGGCAACAAAAAAATCATTGCTTTTCTGGAACAAATAGATAGCTTTGAAAAGCTTCAATTTGAAGGCAATGAATCTCCACCGCGAGAATCAGCTTTGAAAATAAATTTAAAAGCTGATGAAGAGTTCTTTCAGCTCAAAGGGAATAAAATTCCCAAAGAATTAGTTTCTCTTGAGAAACTTTTTGAGAAGCATGATAGGTTTATCAAAGAACAGCAAATGGATTCAAAATCCTCCAAGGATTTTGATCAAATAAATTTGAGTACAAAAGAAAATCTCAAAATGGTCAACATTGGAAATTATTGTACCTCTGATGAAAAACTCAAGTTTATCACTCTAATTTGCCATTACATTGATGTTTTGGCATACTCTTATGATGATCTAAAACTTGTCAGACCTGAAGAAATCTAGCATGAAATTCCTCTCAAAATTGGGTCATTACCTCGCAAGCAGAAGCAAAGGCAGTACAACCCCAGAATATCAAGCATGATTCTATCTGAGGTACAAAAAATGCTGAATGAAAGAATTATTTTCTCAATCCATCATTCCACTTGGATTATAAATATATTCCCTGTGAGAAATAAGAATGGAAAAATTTCCCTGTGTGAAAGAAGAATGGAAAAATTTCCCTGTGTGTTGATTTCAAAAATTTGAATCAGTCATCTTTAAAAGACAACTATCCCTTGCCCATCATGGATTAGTTGCTACAGACAGTAACTGGTGCTGAGATGTTATCAATGCTAGAAGGTTTTTTGGGATATAATCAAGTGGAGGTTGGTGAAGTAGACCAACTTAAGACCACTTTCACAACACCTTGGGGCACTTTTGAATATCACAAAATGCCTTTTGGCTTGATCAATGCTGGTGCCACTTTTCAAAGAGCGATGGATCTTGATTTTAGAAATGAAATGGGTGAGTTCATTATGGTATACCTTGATGATTTGATAGTCTTTTCTAAGCATCATCCTGATCATGTGCATCATCTAAAATAAGTGCTGGAGTGATGTAGGCAGAATGGTATTTCTCTTAATCCCAAGAAATCAATTTTTGGGGTTACTGAAGGGAAACATCTCGGTCACACTGTGTCCTGAGAAGGCATAAAGATCAACCCAAAAAGGGTCAAATCCATCCAAGAGCTTGCTCTTCCTGCCAATAAGACCGTATTCCACTCTTTATTTAGAAAAGTGAATTTTATATGAAGGTTCATTCCTGAATTCATAGAAAAGACTCACCACATTGTCAATATGATGAAGGGTAAAGCTACTTTTAGCTAAACTGAAGAAGGCAAATTATCATTTCAAGACATCAAGGAAGTTATCACCCATGCCCCAATACTGATTTATCTTGATTATACCAAAGATTTCATGATGTATAGTTATGCTTCTGAACACACGCTTTCAGCCACTTTGGGTCAGCAAAACAAAGAAGGTATGGAGTCTCCCATATCTTTCATGAGTTGTCCTCTCAAAGCTTAGGAGCTGAAGTATTCAAACATGGAGAAGCATGCTTATTGTTTCCCATTTTTGGTCATAGGCCAAAAATTGATCCCCTTCTTTCCCTGCTGTTTTGGGCCATTTCATTTCTTTGATTTTGCACAAGTCTGGGATTTTCTACAGACTCCAAAATAATTTATGTGAACTCTACAGGTCCATTTCTATGGACTTTGCAGGTCCTTTTCTATGAAATCTGTAGGCATGGAGATTTCTACGGACTCTGCAGGCCCATTTCTACGAACTCTACAGGTGAAGTTTCTACGGACTCTGCAAAGAAGATTTATACAAACTCTATAGGTGAGTCTTTTGGCACATGAAGAACCAGTCAGAGAGTGCAAGGTTTTACAAAGCTTCTTTAGACTCTTATCTAAATAAATTCATAAGGAAAAAGAGCTAAAATGGTTCATATCGGAGTTGTTGCCAGAATCCAGATAATGTGAGTGTAATGGAGACATGATCACACAAGTTGAAGCAAGTGCACACCACAGATGTTAAAGCAATTTGAAAATAACACAATAAGATAAATTGCACAAGACAAAATGGAGAAAACCAAAATTTGATTAGCATGAGATGGCCAAAGTGAGAAATACATATAGGAGAGTATGTAAGTAACTCCTCCATAAAATGTGGACAAGGCACCCCAAGAATAGACAGTAACTCCTCCATGAAAGATGGTGACAAGGTGCTAAGAATAGAGAAGTAACTCCCATCAAGGGAGTTACTTATGACATTCTTATGACACCTATGACACACACCTCCACATAAGCTATCATATCCCAAAAATGTAGGAAAACTCCATGTATGCATAAGAAATACATTTTTCCTAATTAATAAATAGGGAAAAATAAAAACCTACACTAATACCCCCCCATAAGCGCAGCTTAGGTGGGCAGTGTGGAAATATAAAATGGGTCTCGACAACTAAGCTTGATGAGGTACCCATGTACAAATTCAATCTCCCATAAGATCGAGAAAAAGAGAAAACCCATAGGAAAAAACTCCCCCCCAAAAGAGAGACATAAAAGAAAAGAAGAGGCTAGAAGGCCCCCCCTGAAGATGATGCTACTGCAGATGTAGACTGCACTCCAAGAAGAGCTCGTAGATGAATGAACTTGCTCTCAGTGAAAGGTTTGGTGAAGATGTCTGCAACTTGCTCTGAAGACTGGCAAAATATCAAGTCAATGACTTGACTATGAATGAGCTCTTGAATGAAATGCATGTGAATCTCTATGTGCTTGGTCCGCTGGTGCTGAATTAGATTCTTGCAAATTTGAATGGTACTCTAGTTGTCACAATAAATGATGGTGGGTTTCCTGATAGAAATGCCAAACTCAAAAAGAATCCCCTAAAGCCAAATAGCCTCAGTAGCTGCATTAACAACTCCCCTGTACTCTGCGTCTGTGGATGATATAGCAACAACATTCTACTTCTTGCTAGACCAACTGATAGGACCTGAACCTAGAGAGAAACTATAACCAGAAGTGGACTTGTGAGTCTATGAATCACCAGCCTAGTTTAAATCTGTATATCCAACCAAGTCAACCTCTATGCCAAATCTGTAATGAATCTTGTATCTATGTGAACCCTATATGTAATGCAAGATCCTCTTAGCTACTTTCCAATGCAGCTCATGAGGTTCTTGCATGAATCTAGAGATAAGTCCCACTGTATATGATATGTTAGGCCTGGCGTGAGTTAAGTAGATGAGACTACCAATAAGTTGTTGATACCAAGTGGCATCAACCAATGGTGAAGAACAATCAGCCTCAAGATTGACTCTTGATAGAAAGGGAGTCGGAGATGGCTTGCAATTAGCCATGTGAAACTGAGCCAATAAGCTAAGAGCATACTTAGGCTATGTAAGAGAAATCCCTAAATCTGATTGTGAGATCTCGATGCCAAGAAAGTAGTGCAACAAACCCAAGTCTGTCATATCAAATCTATCCTAGAGAGATGCCTTCACCGCTGCAATAGCCGATGAAGAACTCCTAGTGATCAAAAGATCATCAACATATAGAACCAAAATCAAGAGAGAATCATCTTGTCGCAAGAAGTAGACATTGGGATAAGAATGGCACCTGGTGAAACCTACTATGAGAAGGAAGGAATCCATCTTAGCATACCAAGCCCGAGGGGCCTATTTGAGGCCATAGATAGATTTCTTAAGTCTACATACTAAGGAAGAATCCTGAACAAATCTTGGCAGCTACTCCATGTAGATCTCCTCCTCTAGGTCTCCATGAAGAAAGGCACTCTTCACATCCATCTGATGCACATCCCAACCATGTGCTGTAGTAATAGCCAAGGTGAGTCTAAATAGAAGTCATCTTTGTAATGGGTGCAAAGGTCTCTGAGTAGTCAATGCCTGCCACCTATGAGAAACCTTTGGAAACCAATCACACCTTGTACTTATAAACTGACCCATCTACTACAAACTTGGTCTGATATATCCACCTACATCGAACCATCTTTCTTTCCTTAGGAAGCGAAGTCAAATCCCAAGTGTGATTTTTGATTAAGGAAGAATATTCTTCCTCCATAGCATTATCCCACTCAGGTACCCTCGATGCCTCTCAAAAATTATGTGGATCCAAAATTGAAGCAAAGAAGGCATATGGATCTCTCTAAAAATCCCCCCTAGTACGTCTATCATCTGCAGGATCTCCTACCCAAGTGCCAATACTCTCAAGTGTCTGTCTAGCCTAAAGTAGCCCAAAAGTGGGCGAGTCAAGTGCTAACTCCTCATCCTCTGACTGACTAGAGGTGGATGACTCTGCATCACTATCCTCACTGTCTGAACTCAAAGAAGAAGAAGTTGTCTCTGGCTCAAGAACCTATTGTGGCTAATCTGAATCTGATGAGGAATCATCATGAAGAAGTAGATCTAATGAGGGAGAAGAAGTGTCAAGTGTTGAGTCTCTAAGACTCTCTTGAAAATGGACACTTCTCTTGATGAACAACTCATGAGTGACTGGATCTAGAAGGTGATATCCCTTAATACCATCCAGATATCCTACAAAGATGTAAGGCTTGGACTGACATTCCATAGCTGTGCATTTCTTCTTCAGAATGTGGGCCATGGCTGGGGATCTAAAAACTCTAAGGTGCTCAACATTAGGTTTCCTTTTATACCAAGCTTCAAAGGGTGTTATCCCTTTCAAAGCTTTGTGAGGAACCCTATTTTGAATCTAGCAAGCAAAATTGATGGCTTCATCCTAGTACTATGGTGCTAAGGATTTGGAGTGAATCATACAACTACCCATCTTTTTCAAGAACCTATTCTTGCATTTTGCAACCCCATTCTGTGAAGGACTGTAAGTGACTGTGCACTACAAATCAATCCCCTCTGTGGTGCAAAACTGCTCAAACCTGATGTTGACATACTCTCCTCCATTATCAATTCAAAGAACCTTGATGGATTTCTCACTCTGTTTCTCAACAAGAGCCTTAAAGTCTAGAAAATTTTCAAACACTTCAGACTTTTGTTTGAGAAAATATATCTAAGTGTACCTAGAGAAATCATCAATGAAAGTGAGGATGTACTTGGCCCTTGTGAAATATGGTTTGGGAAAGGGTCCTGATACATCACTGTGGACTAAATCCAAAGGTTTTGAAGCCCTCCAAGCTTTGCCTTTGTCAAATTTTGATTTGAGATGCTTACCAAGGGAGCACCACTCACAAAGTCCTTTGGAGAATTAGACACGAGGCAAGCCAATGACCATGTCATTTTTGCAAAGTTGCTCAAGATAGTGGTAGTTAAGGTGGCCAAACCACTCATGCCATAATTTTCTAACTCCATCTGAATGAGTTAGCAATGCTTTTGGAGAAGAATCTGATGCAAAATGTGAGAAGGTGTATAACCTTGCTTGGTGATCTGCCCTACCCACTGCCACTGTAGTATCACTATGCAACTCTCTGATAGCCACTAAATCTGGTGAAAACTCAAATCTCATACCCCGACCAATGTGAGTGATTTGGTACATTGATAAGAGATTGGTTGAAAGAGAAGGAACACTTAGAACATTATTGAATGTTTCTCCTTCCATTTCAACTAACCCTCTCCCTGCAACAGAAATTGATGTGTCATCACCCAAACTAATTGAAGTCATGCTACAAGTCTTTAAAGATGAAAACTCAACTAGTGAAGAGCCCATGTGGTGAGAAACACCCGAGTCAATGACCCATGAAGATGTGGAAGCTGTTGTATCTATAAGGGCCTTGCCCTTTTCTTTCTCCTTACCCTTGCCTTTTGCCTTGGTAGAATCTTGGGTAGATGAATTCTGCTTGATGGACTCAGGAACACCTATGTTGTTCTTCTCTAGAAAATGAGTTAGGTGATCTATTTGTTTCTTTATGCATTTGTGTTCATCATGCCCTGTCGTTTACAATAGGCACACTTAACCTTCTCCTTCTTAGTTTTAGCATTGGAGGATGAAGACTCAGTGTTGTTTTTGGCAGGATTGCTATTTTTTTTCTTCTCTTGGTCCTTGTTTTTTTTCTTCTTCTCCTTTGTTGAAGTCTTGTCCTTACCATTTCCAGCTATCAAAGCTTAGAGTTGAGTAGACTTCACTATGCCCATTTTAATTAGCTTATCTTGCTCCCTAGTCAAGTCGGCAATGAATGAATTCAAAGAAGGCATTTTCCATGTAGTGCCAAGGGCACTTTTTGTGGCATGGAAAGTGGAGACAAAGACTGAATAGCTTGGACCTAACTTTGCAAAAATAGAAAGTATGAGTTGATCATCTTTCTTCTCTATCCCACATTCTTTTGATTGCAATCTAAGGGCCTTAAACTTAGTGAAGAAGTCATGTAGGGTGTCAAAGTTGCTATGACTTAGACTTATGAGTTCATTTTCGAGCCCATGACCTCTCATCTCATCAAGCTTTCCAAATAACTTTTATAAGGTGTTCCATATGTCATTGGGAGTTTAGGAGGATTCTAGATTGAAAAAAAGTTTTGGAGACATAGACAAGCTCAGTAATCCATAGGCTTCATCACTACAGTTGTACCACTTGACCTTTTCAGTATCAGTGTTGGGTTCTACTTCAGTACCCATGGTGATCCTATACAACCCTTTGCTTCTAAGAATGATTGACATTTTAACCCTCCATTCATGATAGTTGATGGGTGTTAGGATTTTAAGTTGAAAAGAATCCATTTTTATCTGAATTTAGGTGAAGTTGTGTTGATTGCAAGTTGTGAATTTATGCAGAAAGGAGAATAAAAGCCAAGATTTGTAAGTTGTGAAAAGCAATCACACCCCCGTGAAATATTGAGCCACCCCCAAATATGCAAGTGCATGCTCAAAAGATGTCAGACTCAGTTGAGAATGCGTCTTAGAGCAATCAGTGCAAGACTAAAGCAAACAGGACGTCGGACTCAGCTAAAAATGCGTCCTGAGAGACCCAAATTTTTGGTACTTTATAAACTAGTGCATTTTTGACAAATAACAATCCTATGCTATGGAGAATTGAATTACAAACACTTTTTCAAAAAATGGCACCCAAATCTAAGCTACCGTTTGTAAGATATTAAAGGTTCAATTTTTTCGTAAACTAGTGTTTTACAAAAAATAGCACTAAAACATTAAAAAAATGCCTATTTTGAGAGAAAAAGTGGCCTTCCAACCACTCGTTAGATTCAACACGACATGAGGAATCCAAAGGAGGTTTGTGTGAGGGGGAATTAGCCTCCTGCCAACCCAGGCCTCATCCGTCGTCTTCGTAGGTCGAAGATACAAGTTAAAATTAAAACCCCCAAAATTATCAAACTGTCTAAAAAACTTAATATTCAGTCAAATTGACTGATTTTTGTTTTAAAAGTCAAATTTTAACTGAAAATAAAAGTTGAAGACAGAATATAATAGAATGGAAAAGTGTTTAAGGGTCCACATGGGACGCCAAACAAGAAGAGGGCACCTTTTTCAAGAAATCACAGTCCAAATTTTAGCAAAAAAGACAAAACAAATGTGTAAACCTACTGGACGGACTGTCTGAGGTGTGGTAGAATATTCTCAAAAGAACAAGGGCGCTCTGCTAGTTTCAAGACAACAAACAAAATAGGTATTGGTGTTCCAAAAAAAATGCAGTTCTGAATTTTTTTTTGCAAAAAAAAAACTTGCAGACCTGGACGCCGTACGGCTGAAGGCGCCTTGCTGGAAGGACTGCTACTATTGTACCTTGTTGGAACTGACTGCTACTGCTGCGCCTTGATGGAAAGGATGCTACTGCTGCGCCTTGCTGGAAAGGAAGCTATTGAAACTGCACAGAGTTGCAGAAGCTTGGAATGACCTCAATCAACCTTGGAGAGTGCTGCTCCTCCCTCTGCTGCTCCACACAACAATGGCGCCCAAGAAGAGAAACAGATGAACCAAGCCCTGAAGTGAAGACAATCAAGATACCCAAAGGCCAAGGATTTCCAAGATGCAAGAAATGATACCAGAAATGATATTTTTTTTTTTAATTTTTGGATCAAATCTAGAAAAAAAAAAGAGAACTCCACTCCTCTTGATTTCAAAATGAACTAAAAACATAACCAAACACACGATTACCGTTCTTGCTTTGATACCATATCGGAGTTGTTGCTAGAATCCAAATAATGCGAGTGCAATGGAGACGTGATCACACAAGTTGAAGCAAGTGCACACCACATAGATGTTAAAGCAATTTGAAAATAACAAAATAAGATAAATTGCAAAAGACAAAATGGAGAAAACTAAAATCTGATTAGCATGAGATGGCCAAAGTGAGGAATACATATAGGAGAGTAAGTAAGTAACTCCTCCACAAAAGGTGGATAAGGCACCCTAAAAATAGACAGTAACTCATCCATGAAAGGTGGTGACAAGGTGCTAAAAATAGAGAAGTAACTCCCATCAAGGGAGTTACTTATGACACCTATGACACATCTATGACACACACCTCCACATAAGCTAGCCTATCCCACAAATGTAGGAAAACTCTATGTATGCACAAGAAATACAATTTTCCTAATTAATAAATAGGGAAAAATAAAAACCTACACTAATAGTTTAAAGACACTTTTCCTTAAGGTTGGAAAAGTGGTTCAACGTCAAATTTCAATGACATGATCTTTCCAAGAGTTAGCATTTTTGAATTGTTGAACCATTGAACCAGTTCAATGCTTTGGTTCAATCACTCTGTTCACTTAGTCGGTTCAACGACTTGGTTCAGTCGGCTTGGTTCAAAAGCTTGGTTTAACTGCAAAGTTCATCGACAAAGTTCAATGGCAAGATTCAATCAAATGGTTCATCGACTTGGTTCAAATCTTGGTTCAACTATTTTGGTTTAAACATTCGATTCGATGCCTTGGTTCAACAACCATTTGAACCATTGAACCGGTTCAATCAAATGGTTCAACAGTTGGTTCAAAGGAGTGTTTCAATCAAAGAGTTCAAGTGAGCCTCCCGAAGGACAAGTGCCCTTGCGGAGGGCACTTGGTCGGCAACAACACCCTTCGAAAGGGTCGATTTCAAGAATCCCAAAGGGCACTTTTCAAAGGGTAGTTGCAAAAAATAAAAATAAAGACTAAGGTAAGAAACAAATTATTTCAAACTTTTTGTTTGAAGGAATTCCTTTGGACAAAAAGTTTGAAGAAATTTGGGAAGTTGCCGCAGAAGCCCGAAAGAAAATTTTCGAAGGCAAAAAGAATAAGGCAATTCTTGCAAACTTTTGTCTGCGGGAAAAAGCCCATGGAAAAAGTCCATGGGAAAAGAAGCTAATGGAAATTCTGAAGGATAAAGTGCAAGACAATTCTTGAGGACTATTTTTCCACGAGAAAAAGTCCGTGGAGAAAAGTCAAAAGGACAAAGGCCGCCGAAGGACCCCGAAGGGCAGGTACCCTTGCAGGGGACTCTCGGCTACCAAATGAAGGGCATCTCTCCAAAGCCAAAGGGATACTTCCCCTTCGAGAGGGTCTGAAACAAAAGGTTGAATCAGAAGGAAAGGCCCGAAGGAATTTGACAAGGACGGTGACATCTCTGAAGCTGTCAACTTCAAGGAGATAGACTAGCCATTATTTTTTCAAATGGTGACGGGCTTGTGAACATCATTTTTATGGTAGATAAATAGTCATTTGACCTTTGAATTCTTGAGTGCCAACAAATATACCATAGAACAAAGAGAATAAAGAGACAGAAGCCAGTAAAAATGACAAAACTAAGAAAATGATGCTGGAAAAAGACAAAGGTTGAGAATGAACTCAACGACTTGCTAAGAAAAGAGCCTGAGGAGCCAGCAAGGATGAGAAGATAACCCCCAAGGGCCAAAGGATCCAAAAGAGTCAAGGCAGGGAAACAGACAAATAGTCCAAGTGGCAAAGGGAGGCATCGACTCAAGGAGTTATTCCAGCGGTTGGAACAGTGCTCACCAAGTGGTCATAAATGGGACGCAAACAGTGAATGGTGCAGCCCATTTTTTCTCCATTTGTTTATTTATGAGTAGACAAACTGTGTGGGTGCCTTCAAGGAGCAGTCTTGGTTATGGGGAAACGGCGTGGCTTATGTTTTAAAATGCTTGAAGTCAGAATCAGAACTGACACAACATTTATATTTTAGTAGCTTCCTCTTCCCAATGCCCTTGGGACGTGCATGGGCCATTTTTAAAAAAGGTGCCAAAAGGCCTCTTTTCTTCCTCTATATATGGTAGACTTCTCATTTGAAAAAGTATCTTTCACATTTGTAAGGCGAAGCCCTAGCAAATTTTCACCTGGAATCAATAAAATGCATTTTTACCTCTATTCTGGTTAGATATCTTTGTGTGTGTCTAAGTGTTAGTCTTGTGTTTAGTCATTGCTTCCTAATGCTTTCACAGGGTTGACACCAATGCATCTAGTATCTATAAGGCACCATTCTTTCAGGTGACAAGAAGAGATATACCTGGAGCACAGAGACAGAAGAAAGTTACTATATAGTGTGCTTTTTCTATAGCACCTATGGTGAGTCCCTGCTTTTGTGTGTTCCATTCAAGCCTCCCTGTTAAGATTCCTGTAGTCTGGTCCTTTTACTAGTTAAAGTGTATGTATGTGTCTTATGGTTCAGAGTGTGAGTGTGAATAGGTTGAAGTTATTTTGGTGCATCACCCTTTTAGAGTAGGTTTTGTTTTCCTGTAATCCTTCTCCCTTTTCATCCCCCCATTATATATATATATATATATATATATATATATATATATATATATATATATATATATATATATATATATATATATATGTATTATCACTTATTGGAATAACTTAGATGCATCAAAGGGAGCTAGCCCTTATCTAGATACTCTCCCCTCTAGCTTCGCCAGTCCCACAGGTGAGAGAGGAGTTTCCATTTTGACATGTGGAAGACAGGAGTTTGGCCTCCTTACTAGGGTGTAATCCACTACATCAACACTTATGTTGTGGTAAAGATAGTAAAACACTTCTATTTTTACATCTTGAACTCACATACTATTTCTCTGGTTCTTGATACAACAGTCAAGTCCATACTAACTCATCAGGAGTTTAGAACCAAAAGGGGTAATTGAATTTCTAAAATCTAGGAGTTTGATCTTATCAAACTAATGAAGCTTGTCTAGGGAAGGGGTCTCTACCAATTAATCGCTAATAACATACTAGAAGAAAGAGGGCATAAAGAAATAAAAGTTGAAGACATGCCAATAGTTTTCTTTGTCACCACTACGAATGAGTGGTATTCGAATATTGCTCATTTCCTTACTTATGGTGAGTGTCCTGTGCACCTGTCTCATAAAAAAAAGAGGACTGTTAAGTTGAAAGCTATTAATTTTGTCTTGTAGAGCAACGGTCTATATAAGAGGAACCTTGATGGGGTATTCCTTCACTACATGGATAAAGCACAATAGAACAAACTTTTGGAGTCTTTCCATAATTTATCTTGTGGAGGACATTTTTTTGCACCTGTGACTGCCCATAAGATTCTATGAGCTAGGTACTATTGGCCTACTCTATTTCAAGATTCATACGCTTGGGTGCGTAGATGGGAGCTGTGTTAATAGTTCGTTGGCAAACCCAAGTTGGCTATGTTACCTCTCAAGCCTATGGTGATAGAAGAGTCATTTCAAAAATGGGGAATTGATTTCATTAGCGATGTAAATCCATCCTTGAGTGTTGGACATGATTATGTCCTCATAGCCATAGACTAATTTACCAAGTAGGTGAAAGCCATTTCAGTCAAGCATGCTACTTTAGAAGTAGTATGTAATTTCCTCAAGGAAAACATCATTTCCAGGTTTAGGGTCTCAACGAAGATTGTAACAGACAATGCAGCCTGTTTCTCTTCTCATGAGATTACCTAATTTTGCTACTATTATGGGATTATCCTCTCCCACTCTTCTAACTATTATCTGCAAGGAAATGGTCAAGTAGAATCAAGCAACAAGAACCTGGTGACCATTATCAGGAAGCTGGTAGATGACAATCAGAGAACCTGGCATAAAGCATTGCTTGATGCTTTATGGGCAGATAGAATTACACCCAAGAGGGAAATTGGTATGTCCCCATTCCAACTTCTATATGGTCTCAATGTAGAGATACCAATCACCCTGGAATTACCAGCATTAAAGTTAGCAAAGGAAATAGAAGATTCAACTTATGAAAGTTCCATCAACAAGAGGATCATGTGCTTGACTGAACTTAATGAGCAACGAACTATGGTGGTGGATTGAATTTTTGTGCATCAAAGTCTGGTTGAGAGATTCTTCAACCACAAAGCAAAGATCCATGATTTTCAAATTGGAGATCAAGTCTTGTTGTGGGACAAGAGGAGAGAACCAAAAGGAATGCATGGAAAATTGGATTTCCTGTGGAGAGGCCCATTTGCCCTTCATTGTTTAAATGGTGAAAATAGTTTCTTGCTAAAATATCAAGATGGAATGCCATTCTCTCTGCCTCACAATGGGCAGCATCTGAAGCACTTCAATTCTTGAAGTATCAGATAAGTCTAGTTTTACATTTGTATATATGTATAGTCTTTCTTTGTTTTGTGTTTTTCATTTATTTTTAGCACTGTTTGGTTTTTGGTGCCTTTCTTTTTGGGTATCATGACTCCATAGCCCAATGGCATAAATGAAGGCACTGATATTTTGGTTTCTACTCCCTTCAACTGTTTCAAAATTTCAATCGATGGAAGTTTTCCAATTGGAGCCAGCTGTTGTTCCCAAAATATGTCACTTGCTTTTGTGGACAACATACCAACAATTTTGGTCCTGCAGACCAAAACTCTCTCTTTTCTTTCTCAAAAATATTTTGAGCAGTTAAGTTTTTCAAATATTCAATCTTTTTTAGCTAAGGAAGTCACAGGTTCAATGGTGGGCTTTCTTCAAAGGAAGTTCAAAAAACTTGAGGCATTTCCTTAGTGTTTTGAGGATGGTTCAACATAAAGGTTCGATCAAAAGACTTAACAACGGGCTTTAAACAAATTGGAATGAACCACTTTGAACCGTTGAACCATTAAACCTCACCTTCGCAAGGTTCAAAGGTTCAACGAGTTCAAAGGTTCAATGACTTTGGCAGACTTAAAGAAAAGAAGGCTTCAAAGAGTGAAGATTGAATAGTTGAACTATTGAACCTTGAACCAAAAAGAGTTCAAGGGTTCAAAGGTTCAACAAGTTTGATGAACTCATAAAATGAAAGGATCCATAGAGTTCTAAGCTTCAAAGGATTCAAAGAATGTGAATGAACTATTGAACTTTGATCCAAAATGGTTCAAGGTTCAAAGGTTCAAAGAGTTCAAAGTTCAGAAGGAAGCTTCAAGTGAATGAAGGAAGCAGAAGATTCTAGAAAGAATTTCAACAAGATGGTTCAACCAAAGGGTTTGAAGAAATGGTTCAACCGAAGAAGTAAAAAAAAGTGAACGTGGCCCTTCACACCACATTGAACCTTTGAACAATTGAACCAAAAGAGTTCAAGGTTTAATGTTTAAAGAGGTTCAAAGCAACTAGTGATGTCCCCATGGATGTCAATTTTAAGGTGATGGAATAACCATTGATTTTCAAAAGACCTGAGAACAAACTCAGTGACTAGCCAAGGAAGAAGTTGGATGAGCTAGCTAAAAGTGAGAAGATAGCCCTGAGAGCTCAAATCGCCAAGGAAAGACAAAACATGGTAAGGAAGGAGAGAACAACTACAAGAAATTCAAAAATATCTATAGGAGAGTTAATTCTAGTAGGTGGAATAGTCCACCAGGTGGACATCAGAGAGTGCAAATATTCAATGGCATGGCCTATTTTTCTTCATTGAGTAAAGACAAAGTGGATAGCTGTGTAAGTATCATAAAGAGGACCAAGCAACCCATGCTTAGGAGGAGAAACCTAACATAATTAGAACACCAAAGCTTAGGCTGGTAATCGGCTCCAACATGGCCCCTTCATAGAATTTCCTCTATCCAATGCATTGAATGCAATATGGGCCATTTTATGGAACAAGGTGCGAAGTATTTCTTTGAGCGCTATATATTGTAATCTCTCATTTCATTGAAAGGATATCTCTCAGTTATTAGAAGTGAAACTCTGCCCAAATTGAAAGGCATTCTTGAGACTTTGAGCTCAGATTGTTAATCATATTTTGTCATTTGAATGAGAAAGCAAGTGAGCTTTCAAACTTTGTGTTGAAATAGCTTGTGTTATCTAGGAAATTGTTCTTATGTTTATTTCCTAAATACAGTCTTGTTCATTTAATCGAATAAGAAAAACTAGTGGAAATAATTTGGAAGGTGTCCTGGAGCTGACTATGCGAGACTTTGTGCTGCCATAACTATCTTTAGTTTATTTGTTTTCTATTTTAGTTTAAAGGATATTGGTGAGACTTTGAGCTCCCATTACCCTTTTTAATCTTTCACTTTTTTGTAGTTGAGGTGGAGACTTTGTGCTACACTTCATTCTACTGTGTTACTGCATCCTGATTTGTGAGAGAAGCAATGAAAGACTTTGTGCTTTTGTGGGTTTCTTGTGGTTATAGTTACTACCCAAGAAGTCTTCCTTTGGTTTTTTGAACATCATTTCTGAAAGAAGAGAAATGCCTTTAGCAATTACCTAGGATTTCTCCTTGTCGTTGTGAACATCATTTCTAAAAAAAGAGAGATGGATGGTGTTATCCCAGCCCTGAGTGTATTTTCAGGTTTTATTAGTTATAGTAGTTTATAGGGAACCTCCCCTGCCTTATAGGGAACCTCCCCTTGATGAGAGGAGAGATTTATCTCATTTTGTTGTGGTAAACCTACACATTTTATCGTATAAATCTCCTTATTCTGAGGTTGATATACATATTTTGCCGTCAGTTAGCTGGTGACAAAATATTCACCCAACAGTGTTATGCATCAAATTTTTACCCTTTGAAAGGTATTTCAAGCCTTCCAAATTTGATTAACATGGAAACACCTCAAGGTTGTGGGTACCCTATTGGAGAGATTAATCTCTAGGTTAAAGGGCTAGTTCCCCTTGATGAATAGCTTAGGCTTAAACATTACTCTAAAACTTGCTAGGAAAAGGGAGAAAAACCTAATCTAATGAAGGTGATGCACCAAATATGAGCTGATCACTAATAACTAGTTATAATTACACTTCAAACAAGAGCCTAACCTATACATGACACTAATCCAAATCTGCCTCTCTACATTAGTATTTCTCATGGAGATTTGTAAAGCAAGCTTGAGCTAGGAGGACTAGTCAATAGGTCATGACATGACACTAATGAAAGATAACTCACTAAAGTCATATACACTTGATTTTAACACTTCAAGAGACCTACAAAGAGACTTTCAAACTAAATATGAATGCTAACAAGGACAACATGCCAAGGAAGTAAATCTATCACTTAGCAAGATCAACTAGTTAAAAATGCACATTGAAACTAGTCTATGGATAAGATAAAACTAGGTTGTTATTCATTGATCAGAGGCTTCAAATGGATAAGGATTCATCATGCCTAGGTGGAGGATACAAACTTATTTAATTCAGGCTCAATATATAACATAAGTGAGAGAGAAGAAGAGAAGGGTGTAGGAGAGACAGAAGTAATAAGTGTCTCATGAGATAAAAACAATAGAGGAGTCATGAAACTACCTCAATAGGTCCTAAACTCCATGTGTATCTCTTATAAATACGCTTCCTTACTCCAAGTGGTGTAGGAATTAGAATACTTGCTTGACACTTGACTAGCTCTCTAAAACTACACTTTGCTTTGGCATGTTGAATGAAAAGTGGACTTATTTATGGTTAGATCAAGTTATATTACACATTTTATATGATCTTGACACCTCTCAACTACTCTATTCAGGTTATCTTTGACACATCACTTCATTCTCTTGCTAGGTGTCTAGAAGGCTCTTCATCTCCTTAGGTTAATCTTACATACATGTGTCAAAACTTAAATTCATATTTTTTAGATCATCCTATCTTCATGTATGGCATATTAACATAATATTGTACCTATAACAATCCATTTTTAATTCTCAAACTAGCCCCAAAAACTTATTTTGCACCAAAAGCTCCAAATTGGATTCATTCCTTATAGCCCTAAAATCATGTAAACCTCATTGTGTAGGGATTTTTAAGGATGGTAATAAAAATATGAAGACATATTATATGATTTAGTATGGCCTTACAACTTCATGTCTTGAGAGTGAGTTTTTTGTACTTTTTTATTACTTCTCTCTCCTAACTAGGTTTCAATTTGACCTCCCTACCTAGAGACTAAAAATTTAATATAAAGGATTTCCACAAATTCCAAACCCAAAATAAACATATTATTTAGTTATATGACCTCCTCCCCATTCTCCATGTCAAATTTGAATTTCTAACACCTTGTATAGACTTCCTAAGTAGCTTAAAATAATATTTTTAGCATATTTTATACAATTTCATAATTGCAAGTAAAAACCAATGACATGGGGTGATGCTCAGGGGAATATTATACATTATTAAGGTCATTTTAGAGTTTATCTAATCCATTTGGAGGCATAAAAATCCATTAATTTTTTATCAGGTCATTTTGGCTCTCTGAGATAGCCTGAAAGTGCTTCAAGATCTTAATAATTATTCATACAACTCAGGGCATTAATCCACCAACCAACTCCAAAAATTAAAAGTACACTATGGTAGATAACTTAAACTAGGATCCCAAGGTCCCATGCAACATATATGTACTATACTGAGCAAAAGAAGATAGCTTTTTGGGCTATTAGTAGGCATTTTATAAGGGTTGAGAGAGAAATAAGGTCAGTGTGTAGTATCCTAAAGTTTTTTATGACTTTGAGAAATTCATGGAAACCAATGAACACCTAAATAACTTGTACCTATAATTTTCCAACCCTTCTATCTCCATTATATCCCCTACGACCTCATTTACTTAGGCCTAGGGTTTATGACAAAAGCAAAGCAAAGAACCCTCATGGCTATGTTTGATCTCCTTTATCCTCTATCATGCATCTAGGTATGCATATTATGCCTATTTATACCCCTCATCATCCCATCAAGGTTATAAAATCTCTCAATTCACTTTAATTATCCATCTCCTTAGGACTACCTCGTAGGCTTGGCTATGAAATTAGGCCTATATATGACTACACAGGGTTTATCATGATTTTCTTAAATTATTACTTGAGTCTTAGGGCCCTGATGTAATTGTATAATTACCATAAAATATTATTTAGTTATCTTTATTTGGATCATTCCCCCTATATATCCTTAAACCTATTCAAACAACAAAAACTTCTCATGAACAACAGGCATGTTTCTTGCCTTGGTTGAGCAGTCAGGGGTTTCTAATGTTCTCCTATTTTCATGTGATTAAGAGAGTTTTGTGAGCCTCTATTATCACCATGAGACTTTTATCCAATGGTAGACCTTTCTCTAAAACCTCACATAGACCTCAAAACTTTTCAATCAAGCAACTTCCCCTTGGTTGGGTGTCTAGACTTGTAGCAAGGATGTGTGTATGAAATTAGGCCCATGACCCCTATTTGGTCATTTTATCTACTCCTTGCTTAGACATATTTGACATAAAAAGGTCTCATTGAATTTAAACTCACTTTTTTTATTCCTAATTCTTTTCATGTATTTTTCCAACCTCTTTTAGGCTTGAAACTAGCCTTTCTTTGACTAAAACTCCTATAGGTTTATGAACTGTGTATGTAGGGTTAAGACCTCGCATTGATATCCCTTAAAATTTATTTTTGTATTAAAAAAAATTATGCCTTGTTTTTCATCTTGAGATAAACTTGAGTGTCCTTGATACACATTTTTCACTTTAACTTGAGGTCTGATGCTAGATTGGTCTTTCTAGTTTGTATAAACCTATAGGTGGCCTTCATTTAGGATTGGTTTTTAATCTTAAGGCTTTAGGATCTCTATATAAATCCATTTATAGGTTAAATAAATTACACACTCCATTTATAAAATGATCAACTTATTTTAAACTTATGCATTATTGAAATGATCTTGAATCTTCATAAAAACCATGCATATGTCTCAAGCTCATCTCAGAGATGGTTGTAGTTGACTGTTAGGGAAATCTAAGCATGTAGAATGGATTTAGGATTCCTTTGAAAATTAATAACCATCCATGGATCTATAATATAATTAGGATTTTTCAATACCTTCACTAATACTCTTCAAGTCATCATGACTTCACGTCCTTCAATACTTCTTCTTTCTTCTGCAAGTTTGATTGTAGGTATTATTTTGAAGAGAGTTTGGGCATTGCAACTTGAGAGAAAATATTGAAATTTATCATGGTATTTAAATAGTATTCAAAATCAATGAGATTAATTTATCATTCTCTTCATATGGTTCCTTAGTCATTTCAAGATATTTAAAAATTACTGACTTCCCATTTCCATACACAGGCCTATGCGTATATATCAAGACTACTGACTGTATCTCCTTAACCATTTATACACTTAAAAATGGTTTAATTGAATCCTTTGACCTGTGTCATATCTTATTCTTATATTTAATTCAGGTTTCTTGTTCTTGTTTATTATTGTTTGGAAGATTATATCCAAAATGAGGACCTGCAAGTCTAGGCAAACTTTTAGGCTTGCATTCGATATAAGAGACCTTAATGAGCTTTATTTTGAATTTTTTAGATTTATAATTCAATATACACAAATTTTTCATGGATTATATATGAGTTATAGATTATAAATTCTACTAAACAATGCAAAATAGAGCTTTTACAGACATCCTTATGCAACAGTCTTCACACAGACATCAAATGAGGAACACTATGAACTATTTAGAGAGAATGATGTTGGAAATAGAATGTAGGGTGGTTTAAGTTTAAATTTAATTTAATGGAATAAAAACATGAATAAATAAATTATTTTCGCCTTTCCAAACATTGTAAAATAGATCAACTAGAGGCCATGATAGTTAACTTACAAACTATGCAAGAGAATAAATTTCATTACCAAAAGACCTCCCACACATGACAACCTAATGAATAAAGGTATATGGTACATTTATAGACATCTAATAACTCATTCCAATTAGTTTCACGCAGCCAAAGAGTTCACACTTTCACTGGAGTTTCTCAAAACTTAGCCTATGGAGATCGAAGCCTCAAAAAAGCAGTCTAGCTCCTTAGCAATTGTTCATAAAGATAAAGAGATAAATATAATGAAAAATGAAACAAATTATAATCCCATATTGATACCAAACTTTGTATAAATAATTATCCCATAACTCCATCTGTAGGGCATGTACCATGTAGTTGAATTTGACCTTAAAGAGCTTGTGAATAGAGCGATGGAAGAGAGAGATAGTTTTCTATAACTTTGAGACTTTATACTTATTTTCATGATTTTTTTTACCCAAGGAATCCTAGGGGATGTTCTAAAATTAGTTTTACCTATAGGTGATCTCAACAAGTCCATACAAGTCTCTTAATTCCGCTCTAAAGTGTTGAATTTCAAGATTCTGACCTTTGTCTGACTTGATGATAGGTGTGGCAGTTGTGTAACTCCTCTAATGTCCTTGTAAGGTGTTATATATATATATATATATATATATATATATATATATATATAAACTTGGATATATTTGACATACATTGGAGTTAGTCAAAAATCACCTTTTCCCTCATTTTCACTACCTTAAAGTTCATAAATGAATCTTAAACACTCCAAAACATCATTAAATGTTGTGAAAAAGTGATTAAAACATAAAATTACTTCTATAAACTCCTAAAAACCTATTACACCACTTGACCAAAGCATTATCTCTCCATGACATGTCTAGACCACTATATGACCAAAATAAGACATTACCTTCACTTCTTCAAACTTACCTTAAATAATGCTAATAAGTTTTTATGAAAACTTATGGGGACCATATAAGTCAAGAAAAGACCACATGACAACCTTATGAAAGTTTTAGTTTAGATGGATTGACCCTTTTTGACTTGAGGTCAAAATTTGGTCAATAGGTAGTTTTTAAAAAAAAGAATATATAGAGAACCACTAGACTGCATTGGTTGTATAACATTCAAACAAATGGTTTCCATGGGTTGATTTTATATTTCTATTTTAATTTTATCTTGTTACACTTTCCTTTTAGGAACCCATTTTAGTTGATTTTTAGACACAAAGGATCCACTTGGAGATGATTTGAATCTTTCTTTTCATTTTTTGATGATTTAATCTAAAACAATAGCTTTGTACTTTAAAGGATGAAACATCACTTTGTATTTTTTACTCAATATTGGAAGGTGTGTTTGTATATTGTATTTTAATAATATATTTATCCAATGTAAGGTCACCACTATCAATAATATATTTTATTTTATGTTTCAAATCATGACACTTATCTAATGCATGATCATTTATTTAATGGTTTTTGAAAATCAATTTGGAATGAACTGGTTATGGCACATAAATCCAATCATAACATTTTATATAAGATAAAACAATCATGTATTCATTAATTAATTTTTTCAAATTGTCACTTTGACATTCTATAGTCTTATTGAATTGGATTAATCCACTAAGGGAAGGTGCATGAATTATTGTAGGTTTTTATTGATGATTAGCCACAGGCTCAGGATTTATCTTTATTTGTGCATGGATACAATTAGGACTCATATAAATAGTATAAAAATATGAATGATAAGTCTCCTAGTCAGGTATATGTTATTGCAAAATTTTATCCTCAAGCATCATAACCTTTAGAGATAAATTTTGTACGTATTTTTGTAATATCTATTAAATGCACCATAGTAACAAGCTCATGTGTTGGTACAATAATAAATGAAGAGATTCATTCAAATGTCTTGCTTGATTATTCATTTAAACAATGGGAGCACTAGGGGTAGAAGAAGAGTCATAGAATAATCATTGATTACAGAAGATAAATTCATAGTAGTTACCTTTTTGAAATTGCATAAATAAAGTAAAGATTTTTTGAAATATTTTTTATATTAAAAGAAATCAAGACAAGATTAAAGACAAAATATTTTGAATTCAAGGTATTGTTTCAACACTTGCACTAAAAGTAGGAGTAAAAAGACAAACATTTATAATATTTACATTTGTTTCCACATTTGGGTTCAAAGGAAGAGTAGGAACACAATAATTTTTATCATTCACACAAGATTCATTATTTATTGCCTTAGTAATTGATGTTTGAATACAATTTGTCCATTCATACTCATGAGGGGTCAAAAAATAATCAACACTCATACTAGTTATATTTTCATATGGTCCAACATTTATGTTGTGTTCACCAAAAAATATATATTTTAGTTTTTTTCAAATCAAAATGAGGCAAAACAATTGTAAAAGGGAGATCCACCATTTAACAACATAAAATAGTACTTTAGATTTGACCTAATGGCTAAAAATAGTAAACATGCCTAATTGGAATTTTGAAAGAAACCAATAGACTATATTAAAGCAAATATTTTGAAATAGTCACATTTTAATAGAATTCTAAATTTATAAATGCATATCTTGATTAGGAAATCTTGTAAGAATATGCATATAAAATTTGGCATTGTAACTCAATACATATATAATTAACAACTTTTCATTTGTGTCATAAGTGAGATCACAAGCTTGATGATAGTGTCAGATGATCATGTCCTCATATTTACCTTCGTATCCCTGCTCATTTTTAGAATCTAAATTATTTTTCATATATTTTATTTATCAAGTCATGTCTTCTATACCCATGATTTTTTATTTGATGCATATAAATACATAAATGGCGTATTCTTCTTTCTTCTTGACATAGCTTTCCATCAATTCACAACTAAACAAAGTTATGGGTTGAAAAATCTTAAAGGAGGTATACTATGTGTCATGCATGCTGGAATTAGACCTTGCATAGTTAGATGCAATATAAATGGAATCTCAAGCAAGGGTTTTGAACTTCCTCTTCCCTAAATGTGAAGATGCAACTACACATGAACATTCACTTAAAATCTCTTTTGGTACAAGTTGGTAATGGCACATGACTTAAATAAAAATGTATAAATAATTTAGTTTAGTGTGCAAGATCCCTATTAATTAATGGTGATTCTTTCTAGGTATAAATTAATAGAATAAGGCTTGAAAGACTCAAATTATAATAGGCTTGAATGTAAATGTTAGATAGATAAATGAATTAGGGTAACTTTGTATATATAAACTCTTATAAGTCACATAAAAACATTTGTTGACCCTAAAAGATAGGATAATGAAATAGTTTAGGCCCATGGGATCCATAAATCAAGGAAAAAATTGACATGGGATAACTATAACATAGGAAAATATTTAAAAAAAAGTATTTTGGACATTCCAAGAGCATCTAGGGTCAAACACATGTTAATGGGTAGTCGCTCTATAAGATATTAAACATGCTACATCAAATGGGTAGATTATCATTGGATAAAAGTGAACAAAAGGTTACTATATAATGACGACCTATGTTATGAGAAGATGATATTAGGCCCAACACAAGGAGAAGATGTACCAAAATAACCAAACACTTTTACATGGACCAAGTGTGATAAAATATGGAAAAGGGTCTTGTACTAAAATTATGTGTTTAAAACAACATCAAATGTTAAATATAATAAATCTAAAAATTATCAAGCCTAATATCATCTTACAATGAAATAATTTGTATAAATATCCTTCATCTTCTTCTACTAAATTCTTTAAGGTAAAAAATAATAAATGTCTTCAAATTCTTTCCATTTCACAGCCCTGTCATCTTACATTCTCTAATACAACTGATATAACTTATACATGAAAGGTACACGATGAAAAAATGGAATAATACCATGTTTATTATTTATATTAAACAAAGCATTACACCATATAATTGCCACATGTTATCTATTCACCTCTATGTTAAATAGTCAAACGTTATAATTGTATGATATCAACTACTCAAACTACTAATCACGTAACTTATTAACCCAAAAAGTTTATTGATGTAATAAAAATATTAAACATTACTAACATACTAAGAGATGCATGTCCCATGTAACCTAACTATTAACAAAATTAAATTAAATTTTATGTTAAAAGTTTTGGATCATAAAATCTAACAAATAACACTTCATATATGGTAAGATCTTCCACCCTCTTTCTTTATATATAATTTATGTGTAGGTTTTTATTATAGATCCATTTCAACCATCTTTGTATACATACTTTTCTTATTTAATCCAAAATCACTTTATAAAATAAGGGCACCATGAGCCAAGTCCCTATGAGGCTAGCATATGATTTTGGTATTGAGCTCAAAACTAGGTATTCTAGTATTGGATATGATAAGTCGATGCCCCTGATACTTTTATTTGGAGCCATATGCAGGATTATAAGATGTTAACCAAGTTTTTCTATGGCAAGGGAGACAACAATCTGAGTATGAATAGCTAGCTATTAAAAGGGAAACATTGTCATGGGTAATTATATAAAAATTAATTGCTTGTAACAAGAAAAGTGACCATATTACTATGGAGAACAACTCATTTATATGTTGTGTATTTTCATCATACTATTATTTAAAATTAGAATTATAAAAATAGATAGAATTCTTGATTGAAAACCGCTCAAAAAAATGTTATGTTTAATTCACTCTTGTTAAAGCAGAACACAAAGTAAAGGCATGTGGATCATTCAACCTTAAGGCAGAATATATGGCTAGACCAGAACCTACAAGATCCAAGTATGTGATAAAGAAGGTCAAAATTTCAAATCTTCACATAGTTTAATCTATATAAAGAGCCTTAAGACAACCTTAGGGTTTCAAACTGCAAAACTAGCCTAAAGGCAAAAAACTTTAACAAATTGTCTAGAAAAGATCTCATACTTCAATTTATTAAAGGGTTTGAGTGACCTGGAAATGGATGGAAAGACCTTGATGGGGTTTGACTGACTTGTAAATGAAATATAATATCTTAAGGTTTATTGATCTAAATGGCAAGGCAAATGAACGCTTAGAATAAAAACTATTCATATTGAACTTAGGTCAAGTAAGAAATTGATGCAAATTTATATAATTCATTTGGTTCATAATATTATTCATTTGACTATAATAATTAGAACTCATCTCTTTTATTATTGAAAATTATATTTTTAATATTAAAATATTTTTAAAAATACTGAAATTATCTTTTATCGTAGGTCTAAATAAAATTATAATCTCTCGTAATGTATCTCTAAATACGATTATTGTAGTTGGAGATGAATGATGCATGGATGCACCCACCCACCAGTCTCTATGTGGATGGAGATCAAGGGTATGAAGATTTATTAGGCACTTAATTAACATTTTTGTCTTCTTATATAAGTATTTATACAATAATAAGATTTTAGGCTCTCATGAAGGTTGTGTTATTTTGTCATATCCTTTATACTAATACTTGATTTTTTTCAAAAAAAATATCAAGGTCAATTCAAAAAGTTGATGTTAAGGTATTATTAAGTGCAAATTGACAGTGATATTAATTCCTCTATATTATGAATGCAATACATATTATTTTACCCTTTAAAGAAGAATATTGTCTTCTTATTATAGATGATTGATAGTTAATTTTTTTTTAATCAAAAGTCAATTTACAAAGTTGATAAGTTATTATTAAGAGCATATTGATAGTGATGTCAACTACTCTCTATTACAATTGTGACAGATATTATTTTATGGATTAAAAAGAAAATGTTGATGCATCTTTAAAATGAAAATGGTTTGCTCTTTTACAATATATCTTTAAAATGAGAAAGTTGTAGGCTTTCATGTTGCATCCCTATAAAGGAGGTTGAATATCTTCATAGTGCATCTTTAAAAGAGAAGGTTATAGGTTTTCATAATGTATCTTTAAGATGGAAATAGTTCTAATATTAATATCCTTCATTTGTTGTATATAACAAATAAAAAAAAACATAGTTTTAGGTATAACTATTTAGGATGCTTAAGTTCTTGTATTTGACACTCAAAAATCAAAGTATATGTTGCTTCTATGATTTGATTAAAGTTTTGAAGGGGACAACTTCAAGTATCATGAGAGAAGTGTAACCTTAAATGAATACATCTTGTTGTTGGTCGTGATTAGTATTAGATGCTTCTTACAATCTTAATTGAAAATAATTAATCTTAGCTCTATCATGTAAAACATGATGTAAGAGGGTTCATATGAAGGTGATAATGCACCAAAAAATTCATTAACTTTAAAAATACTCTTAAGGTAAAATATGCCCACTCAATCTCAAAATACAAAAGAGTTCAATACAATAGGATATAATTTATTTGTAGCCTTTGGTTTAATAATATTGAATTACAAAAAATGTATAATATACATTAATTTCATCTATTTCTAATCATGCATCAAATAAAATAAGTATGAATAGATAACATTTGTTATGAACCTTCAAGCAATCCTATACAATCCTAGAAATATTGCTTTCAGTGTTATGCCATATTATGCCAAGCTATTTTCAAGTTAACACTTTACCAAATTTAATAAAGACATTTCTAATCCTAATATATTTAAATTATTATTATTTCATATATTTTAGAAGTTTACACAAATGGCCCTTCTACATTGGGAGAAGAGAATTCAAAACCATGAACCCTAATAAGAGTTTTAACACAAGTCCTATATGTGATTTTTTTTAACAACTCTTATCATGATTTTTTCTTTAAAGAATGGTTTAAATTTATCAGAGTAGCCAATCTCAAAGCAATGATTGCAGTTTTGCTGGTCATTTGTGTCCACTAAGATATATCTTGCATTATAACGAGTATCAACATTTGAGTATCATTGTCATTCTTGTTTTAATTAGAATGAGGATCGATACTTGAGTATCATCCCTCTTGTTATAATTAGTTGGCACAAGTCTTGATTGTTGGCATGAACATTACTCTTTTTTATTCTAATAATAATTTATAAATATATTAAAATAAATGTTAGTTTGTTTTAAAATTAGTATCTTTTAAAACTACTATAAAAATTGAGAGATGATTTGGGGAAAAGGTGTGAACCCACCATTATTGTCATAATATTTGTTATCGATATTATTTATTTTTATTTAGTTATATCTTGTTTCTATAAGTAACAAAGGATACCTTCCTTTCAGACCCTTATCTTAAATGCATGGATAATCAGAAATAGCTTAGTAATCCATCTTTTCTATACAATATAAAATAAAAACATGACTGTATAAATGAGCTCAACCTATTTTTTTAGTTTTAAAGTGAGAGGACTAAAAGTAAAACATTTCACTATACAATGAAAAAGTAATAACACATAACATTAGCTGAACAAATTATATAAAAGTAGAGAAAATATGAAGGGTGGTGCCATTATGCTCATGCTATTTGTCATCCAACACAAATAAATTGGTGTAAATATATACCACAATTCATGCACTGGTACATACAAGGCAAGATTCAGTTAACAAAAAAGTTATATAATATATGGCTATCGTTAAAGGGCACAATAAACCACACAATGACATCTCAATTGTAATTTCCAAATGGGCAAAACCAAAACACTCTAATCAATTGAAAATAATTAAGACAATAATATCCAAATTGAAGTTGTATGTTTATCATTGAAAGCAGCAGAAACAAAAAATGTCAATGGCATAGATGATGCTAAAATATTTATTCATAGCAAACATTCAACCTCCTTCCCTCTCAAGATGAGTTTTAAAAAATGTAAGTAGAGTCCTGAAAGTTTTCTGAGATTAATAAGTGAAAAAACAAAACCTTACATCCTCATCAAATATTAAATGTTTAGAGAGTTAATAGACTTGTTGCAAAGACAAACAATACAACATAAAGCACCTATAAAAAGAAAAATATATCAATATGAATCCACAAGCAAATTTTTTTCTCCAGAATGTTTTCTTGCTCAACACTTTCTTAAGAGACCAATAGTTTTTCCCCTCTGACCTATGGTCTCTGTATGTTGTCTATGCACTCACAAACCCCAATAATGACGAAGACCACACTGATAAATTTAGAATAGTTTTAAAATTTGTTTTAATTATAGATGATATTAGTACGTATAATTTGTATGAAAAATTAAATTAATTATAATATTTATTTTTACAAAAATATATTTTTAAAATGTTGAATAAATTTATAAAAAAAAAATTTTAATCATTTAATATAAAATGATATAAAAGATAAGGTTAATGATATGTTTTCATGATGAAAGAATATTTTAATTTAATTATTATATAAAATTAATTTGATATTATTGAATATAAACTCAATTATACTATTAACATATAAAACAAACTCAATTATACTATTAACATATGCTTGGCATACTCTACCCTATCAAGCATATGTTAATACTCTATAAACTCAATTATACTAAGAAAGAAGTTAGTGGTTTTCATTAGTCAAAGTAGGATGCAAGTATAGACAGCATAGTTGGAAAGGAAAATTCAAACAATAAAACAACTAAAACTACTATTAGACATTTAGGAAAACATAATCAAGCATGATCTCTTATTGATTATCAATAACAAGGATAGTTACTTTATTTGTTGTGCTAGTATCGTAAGATTATCAAATATAGATATCTTCTACATAAAAAATGTCAAATAAATTTGCACTATCAAGAATGGATTATTTTACCAGTAATAGAGGTGGAGAATGGTTGGAGGTAATAGTAAATTATAACAAAGTAAGGACATGTATCTAATACATGTCACAAGGGAAGCGTTATTGTACTAAATTACTGATTTCTAGGTTATTATAAATGTAAACCCTGTAAATAATTCTAGATATACTAATCAACTAAAGAAGCAAAAAGTAGAACCTTTCTCCTATAAAGTTAGATCAAGTGACCAATTAAGGCAAGGCTTGAAAAATATTACGAATATGAAGACAGGATCAAAAACATGGAGTATAAAGTATTTACCATTCGCACTTGCCCCATTTGGAATAACAACACAACCATTGGCATATTTGCACATGCCAACTTCATGAAATTCACTAAGAGATTTATTATATAAACTCTTGCCATTGTTAGGATGAGTTGATTCAAGAGACTGTGTGACTCCTCTTCTACTCCTGACTGCACTTCTTGGTCCATTCACCTTCTTGATAGAACCTGCAACAAGATCATTATTCAGTTCACACCATTCATTTTCTAAATCAACCTATAATTCATCAACAAAAAGTACTGACAATCCATTTTTCTAACAATACCAAGCCTCTCTCAATTTGTTTTCTAAGATTTTTAGATCTTGTAAAAGTTGTATAAAAAAATCTCACTTTTACCATATCCTTGCATATCCTATAAACCCTTTCATAGCCTAATGCTAATCTACCACTCAAAAGCTAGTGATTACAAAGGAAACCCAAAATCATTCCTATATTACTCAAATATCATTACATCTTCATATAAAAACAATGCAAAAGCCTAGCTACTGACTAAAACTATAAAAGAAAAGTTGAAACCTAACTATCAAAGAGTTTGTGGGCAAACACTAATAATATCAATTAGAAGTGGGCACATAAGAAAACATGTGATGAGTTTTAATATATACTAAAAATGAAAGCCACACACAAAATCCATTTGAAACTACCATGTTCATCCACTTATTCATCAAAGATAATTACAAGATTAGATATCTAGAACTCCCTACCCAGTGCTTACATATAACCACCTGGCTAAGCATAAAGTTTGGGAACAAAAACATAAATGTGAGAAAGCTAGCAACAAATAAGTCAATCAAAACATAATATCAAATTTTCAACATACACAACTGAGATCTATGTAATTCTAAATAGATAATGTTAAGGATCCCCAAAAAAGGATTAAGTTGGAGTGTTTATTTTTATCTTAAAACTAAATATATGTGTCCAAGAGATTTATTCTCTATTATTTTTAATCGTGTAGGCATTAAAGGTTTGTTTCGTGTAGGCATTAAAGGTTTTTTTCTAATGGTTTCCATTAGCTTCATAGTAGATATAGGTATCAAGACCTAACGATGAGTATCGGAAATAAGGAGGATTTATGAATAGGGGTTATGCTAGAGTGTTGATTCTAAGCATAAAACTAATTGTGTGTGCTGTAAAAAATTACTCTATTGTTTTTAATCATGTAGGCATTTAGGAATTATTTCTGAAGGTGGGCATTAGGATCATAACGATTCTAAGATTATGGCAGCAATGAAAACCACCTTCAAATCTATATCTACCTCAAGGAAAAAAGGGGGAGATAGAGTAACAATTCAGCTCAAAGAAAATGTTATCCATGATTCCTGTAATATCTTGAAAATGTTTATGAAAAATCCATAAGGAAAAGCAATAAGTCAACCCTATCTCTCAAATTTTCTCACCTACAACCATAAATCCAAACATTTACAATTTGGGAACAAGGGAATAAAAACATAAACTTGAGAAAACTACAAACAATTAAGTCATACAGAACAAAGATATAATGATTATGAATGTTTAGCATTGAGGATTCTTACATGGAGGTCATGGTTGTTAGTTTTAATCTTAAATTTGAACCTAAATATTTAATCATGTTGGTATTTAAGGTTTTATTTTAATGGTGAGTACAAGGGTCATAACAAATTATGGTTGCGTCAATTAGGATATTTACACATAGACCAAGTTAAGCATTTAATGTTTAGGAACAAAAACATTATAGTAATATTTGTGTAATTTAGAATATAGTCAATATAAAATTGATATTTGGGTAATACCAAATGGTCAATGTTGATAAATTTAGAATATACAATATGTTGGAACTTGGAGGGTTTATTTAGATCTTGAATCTATTATACATGTTAAAAATTTATTTTTTGTTAATGATTTAGGCTTCCATAGTCCATATTAATGAGAAAAAATGATTTTTGAATAAAAACTCTATAAGAAGTTCCTCTCTAATATTTTTAATCATGTAGGCAAGCTTGTTTCAAATGGCAGGTATTAGGGTTACATCAAGAACCAACTTTAAACACTATATTTACACAATAATTGCTCATCAAAATGGTAAACAGAAGGTAGGGATAGAATAGTGTTCATCAAGAGAAAAGAGTAATCCACAATTCCTACAATTTACAAGAAATTTTTATTCAAAATCCCTAAGGAATAACAACAAATCAACCTCATAGATTAAATTTGGCCACATACAACCATCAAACTAAACATTTATTTTTTAGGAACAAAAACATAAATGTGAGAAAGATACTAAGAAATGAACCTTGCACAATAGGACCTCCAACATACAAAACCAAAATTTATCAATTCTGAATGGGTAATGTTGAGGATTCCTAAATGGAGGTCATGTTGGATTTTTCATTTTACTTTTAATCTTAAATCCTACTAGATGCTTGCCTTTTATAATTATTTTTATCAAAAGGGTATTTAGGGTATGTCTCCTATGGTGGATATCAGGGTCACATATGTTATATGGATGCATTCACCTCAAAATCTAATTTCCCACCAAAATAGCCCATCAAAAATATAAAAGAGAGAAATTTACTAGTCAATAAGTCATTCTGAATAAAATTGAAACTCATACAATACTGGAATTTATCACAGGGAAAGGCCTTGGCAGAATATAAAATCCTCAATTGTAGCTTCTAATCCTGATGGAATCTAAGCATGATGTTGAATTTAAATTTATAACTTACTGATCAAGAAGAATAAATACATAGATATATAATTTAATGAACAAAGAGAGTATATATTTGGATAAAAAATTTACCAAGCAAAGAGAATAGATAGATTGAGAGATTTTACAAGGCCATAACAGTCTATGGCCCATAACAAGCATTAAAAACATATGGTCAAATAGAATCCTCACCTCGATTGTTTGAGGAAAGGTTCGGTCAAACGTATCTTGGCCACAACTTCTGCAAGATTTTTGCTACCTACATTTTAATCACAACAAAATGCTAATCAATATATAAAATGTTCAAAATAATTATAAGCTAGCTATGCAATTACTTGACATTAGTTTTTTAATAACCAACACAAAAAATTGTGAAAAACATATGGTTTGATTAAATAAAATATTTGTTGATTAAAGGGCATGTACAAGCCCATGTTCCCCTACCAAGAGGCTTGCATTTGTAGCTTCTGGATCAATCTTAATCTAAATAAAACAACATGAAGAAGCATACAATGCCTATTTATATTTACTGTATACCAAATTATATTTCATGAAAAATGATTCTTTATTTTTTTAAATGATCAATATACTTTCTTATGTTGCATAACGTTCCATTTCTTTGGTTAAAGCTATAACATGTAAGGCTTGGTTCACACTATACTAGTTGTCTTTGTACCAACTAAACAATGAGCAAATAACGCTTGCAATTGGATAGAGTAAGGAAAGTACTACTCTTGTGATTGACTCTGCTCGAGCATGTTCTTTTCCCAGTCCTTCACTATAATTATCAGCTGCATGAAGATCAACATTATCCTTTCCTCTATGTAAAAATTATAACATTTTTTGCCTGCACAATTGGAATGTAGAGTGTGACACAAAAACCCCAAAAGAATATTAATGAAAGGGTCATGGAAATACTAGACCGTAAAAGCAATGAAGAGAAAATTCTAGATTGAGAACATTTCCTTCATTAGAAAATAAAAGTATAGTTATGTGACAATGAGTCAAGGTACAAGGAGAAGAAATGATTATATAATTTTAGTATGCATGCTTGTAATTGCCCAAGGATGTTGATAAGTTGTCATAACTAACTCCACTCTGGCCATAGAAATTTATCTCATAACTTCAGTAGGCTTATTCAAAATAGCCAAAGAGCAATACGAGAAAAAGATATGTTTGGACAAGATACACGTAAAAATAGTAGTTTGCCCAGATTTCTTCATCTGTATAGCAACATCAATCATCACTAAGTCAAATATTATAAAACAACACACAAGCTCAGTTGTCTCTTCTATTTTTTTACACAAAAGGTGTTACATATTTTCAACTTTCTCTATTATGCATTGTTTATGCACGACCAAGGCAACATAAAGCTCAACACTCCATCTCATTCCAAAATTTGAATTTACCAACATTAAATATATATTATTATACACTATATTATTAATAACATATTAATTTTTTTTAAGGACAACAATTGAATCTCAGACATATTAAAAAAACAAAGGAAAGGATCTAATAACATGATATGTAACAGGTAATAGATTATCAAATTAAATAGAGAGCACAAAGTCTTTGACTATATTGATATAATCATGTAGAATGTAGGCTATAGATTATGAGTTTTGTAGCATAACTGAGTGAAAAATACACAACTTAAAGTCTTTAATTATATTGACATATCTATGCAGAATATATGCTATAGACAATCGATAGAATACTAAGTGAATGTATAACAATCCAATGCCACACTATTTCTACATTTTAGTGACCGATGTTGATTTGGAACATTAAGTTTTTTGTTTTGAATAGCTCCAAAAAAAAAGAATTTTTTGTACATTCAAAAACATATTTTTTTTGTGCAAAAAAATCTTTTTGAAAAAAAAAAGAGTTTTATGAAGTGAACATTTTGGAATTTTGTGCACATGTAGATTGTTTTCATTATTTTACCTGCATAAAATTACAATAAGCAAATATTAGTGAACTTAAGAAAGTTTTAAGACGTGTATTAAGATATTGTCTTGATGCTTGTTTTGTTTCTTTTGAAAAAAAAGTAGTGGCAATGGCTATTTTTTAGGAGCACTTACTACTCAGAAATAAATGTGATAATGTTGTTCATGGCAAGTGTAAAAGTGCCTTGTAGTTTAAAATGGCATAGCAAAAATACTAAAATTGAGATGTCTTATTTATAATTTCTAAATTAAATTTTAGTTAGTGCTGGAAAATTCTCCTCAAGGAGCTTGTTGTTCAAAGTGCAGTCAATATGTCTATTTTTTGTGTGTATGATACATTGTAGTGAATGCTGGTATGAGTACTTTTGAGTCTACTGATAGTTTACATAATGTGCCAAAACATCTGTTGAAGGAGAATTTATCAAGATTAGATGTTCATAATCATTGCAAAATGGCTGGAAAGGTGAAGCATGAGCATTTTTTAGTTTCAACAGACCCTTGACCTATAAACCAAATTGTGGTTAGTCATGTTATGAGATAATTAAAATGCTAAAAATTATGCAAAGCCATATTTTTGTATCTAAGAGTGATGAGTGTGAAATAGTTGTTTGATTTTGCCAAAATTTATAGATAGGCTTTTGTATATTGGTCATTCAACATGTCCATAAAAGTGGACTAGCTTGCATGGAGCAAAGGGGTGCCTCTACTTCCATTTTAGATGATGTTTTTGAAAAGAATTGTTGGTGTCTTTATTGATGATAGCGATTGGTGTAGGCTAGGATATAGATGTTTGTAGGTGTCATTGATTAGAAGATGGGAAACAATTTTTAAAATATTAGTTTTTTAAAAATTAATATACATGTGTATGTTTTGATATAGAGAAAAAAACCTTGAAAATGATGATGAAATAGAAATAAGATATTTGGGTGAGATTTGTTACTGTTGCCATGTCTTTTTCAAATTCATCATCCTTGAGATGGAGCTCATGTTGATTGTATTTTTTTTGGTGTCTAATTACAATGGCACCAAATGAACCCACTGTATATGGATTGTTTGAGTCAACAAGATCTTGTATAGTGGTGTTAGGGGTAAGTCTACACTCTTTACAAATAATTGTGATATTCTCCACAGTGCTATTAAGATGAAATACAAGGCAACAATCAACATCACCTCTCTCGTACTAGCTTCTATTCTTTGTTATGAAATCTATGATCCAAACACTTTTTCTAGGAGAGAAATATTGTAATAATTTATCAATCAACTTATTGTTGATGTTGATTGTTATTATCATTTGACCAATTCTATCAACAAGATCAATGTGCATTATTTCTGTATCTGTTGGAGAGTTTGGGTTTTTTATGAAACAAGGTCCATAAACAAGCAACACATCACCTTCAAAAAACATTGCCACATCTTTTTGTGGAGAGGTCAATGATCAAAATTGGCATATGTTGTCATGTGTTTGAGATGTAATCATGGTTTGCAAATATAAATTTTTAATATAAATATTCTATAATGGGATACAATGTAGAGCATTTTGAGATGAAAAAGTTAAAGAAAATTGTTAGTTCCATATATATATTTTTTTGAAATGATATTTTTTCATATATTGTTATTACCTAGAGCAAACTAGAAAATAGAACATTACCACCCCCCTATTTTTTTTTCTCTGTTTATGTATCTTGGCTATTGTGTTTGTCTGGCTCCATGTTTAGTTTCTTGTTTGCATTGTGAAAATTGCACAAACATCTTTTTTTGGCAACGTTAAGATAGCAAGAGTAGGAAAAAGATAGTGAATTAAAAAACTGTGTTTCTTGCTCTTACATAAAGTGACAAAAAATAAAACATTATCATTTTGGTGGCTTTTATTATTTTGATATTGTTGCCTAGTTAGTCTACTTCTGTGGCTCCATATTTTACTTGCTACAAAGATTACGACAAAGCCATGGATCATTTCAAGAAATAATAAATTAGATGTAGGTTTATGTCAATGATGAGCTAAATTTGTGTTTTGGACATCAAAATATTTACAACATATAAATATATGTTTAATCGACACAAAAAATAAAACATTTATTTTAGAGAGCTTCAGTATGAAAATCAAAGTAGTACTATTCTATTGCAGTATCCATGTAGAAAATATAACAAATATCGAGGCAAATCTTGGTTAGTTCTTTGCTTGTGGTAATGAATGATGGCACTTATTTTTTGTCATTGGAATTGCTAACAATCAGATTAGAATGGCCATGCAGATCAATAGTTGTTTGAGTATATTTTTCCTATGTCAAAACATGGCAATAGTGTTATTTTTTTGTTTTTTGTTTTTTTTCTTGAGTTATAGCATAACCTCACCTCTGAATTTATTTTGTTTGAATAATAAAGATTTAGTGGCCAGTATATAGAATTCTATGTTAGATTTTTTTTTTTTTTTCATTTATAGTTGTTAGAAACATTAATTTTTGAACACTACACTATTTAAAAACACACAAAACAATATTGTATTGAAAAATTGTAGCAAAACCAATTTTGTTAGAGTAGTTAAAACATGAATAATAGAAACTAGGCCTGGAACTTACCTATGTCCAAACTCTGGATAAGTTGTAGACTTAGTGAGTTTAGCAAGATGTTTGTCTGTCTTTATGCAGCTAACATTTAGATTAGATAGGTTTAGAATCATTTTATTAAAATTAAGTACTTAGTGGTTAGGATATAAAATTCTATTTTAGAATTTGCTATGTTTGTTGTTTTCAATTATTACAAACATTCATTTATCCAATTATGTAACAATTACTAATATGTGAGCAATAGAAATTAGGGTTGGAACTTACCTATGTTCAAACCCATGATGTGGTGTATGATTAATGAGCTTGTTTTTGAGTTGAGCAGTGTTATTTTTTATGTCTAAAAGAATGCTTGAGGTTTTTGCTCTTGTCATAGAACTGAACTCTATTTTATTTTACTAATGTTCAAGCAGTATCATTCATGACTAGGCAAATTGTGATTAGTCCAATAAGTATCTATTGATAGAATCTGGTTATGTTCTTTTAAAGTATTCAACCATACATGGTCTATGATTATATTTGCATATTGTTTACATTTATGAGGTAAGAAATGCATCTTACAAGCTAACATGTGTTTCTCAAGAAGCATTGCTGACTTATTGGAGGTGGACATATCAATATTAAAGTCTTCCAATATGTAGATTTGTTTTGATGAGATTGTATTTGATAGTGTTTGATCTACATCATTTATGATATCTAAAATAGAAGCAGATGGAGATGCATATATGTTTACAATTGTAAATGCATATTGTCATATTTCACTTTCTATTGACAATGCTTCTATTTGATTTCTAGTGTATTGCATTGGATTTGAAGTAGCAACATTTGTTTTTGCACATATCATAACACCATGAACATTTTGTATTGAATTACAAGTTTTGAAATTTGGAAATCAGTAAAAAGTGATAGCACTTGACATGTATGTTTCTTGTAAGCATAATACATCGCACCTCATCAAATCATGGTCATTGACAATGTCTTCCAAATGTGGTCAGAGGTTGTGAGTGTTCAACATACATACTACTATAGATGAGTCAATTACACATGATTGTAAGCTATGCTGTAATGCCCATCTTAACTGTGATTCTAATCTTGACATCCCTTTAAAAAAAAAATTTTGAGCTTAAAGTTTTTGTTTGTAAGTGGGCTTAGCAAAAATAATAATTCCACAGTTTTTACATGAAAAAGTATTGTATATGTAAATCCATGCCTATGTACACCTAACAGCTTAAATACAACACCTTCCATGGTTAGACCCTAAGATCTATGTATTTTAAGTGCACAAGCTAGTTATACTAGGAACTGGTTTCGTATTATTAATGTTTTTTGGTGAGGAGGTTTTGAAATATGGAAGATTAGAATCCAACTTAATTCAATATGGATTATATACAAATGAATATGTATTTATCTTTGGAAATTAAAAATTCAACTTTCATTGAATTTCACCTAGATAATGTCATTGTTATCTTCTTTGGTGTATGCTTTAAATATACCATCAGAGCCATTGACAAGGCCATCCTGCATATCATAATTTCTAGTAAAAAGTTTGACTAGCATATCAAGTTTCAAAATAACTTTTTTAGGTAGGCATAAAACATTAGCATATCCTTGAACTTCGTTATATGTATCATCTTTCTCATCTATTGCATCAATAATAATTTATTTATGCACAACTAGTGCCAACATTTTGGCATTGTGCACATCCACATCTTTGTTCAAGTAAAAAAGATAAGGGAAGAAAGGGTTATTTGGTGTTGGACGTAGACAATTGTAATTAAGGTATATTGTGTCATCTTTTGTATGTGAGCATTTAGTATTCTGTTTAGAACAATGATAAAATTTTAATCCTTGTCACATAGTTCAGTGTAGCTGGTAGCATTTTACATTTTCTTGCCAGAAAAAATATGTACTATTTATTTATTCATTTATGGGTGTTTAAATATTAGGAAATCATTTATAGGTTGAGCTTGAGATAAGTCTCCACAAAAGATCATGTCAATGTTTCCAAATACATGGTTATAAATTAATTTATGTCACAATAATGCCTATCAATATAGTATAACATTCTTACTCCCACAAGTGAGATTTCATCAATTATCACTATAAGTAGTTGATCATAATGTTTGGATAATGTGTCAAGGTGTTCATTACTCAGAAGAATGAGTTCTAACTTGTTAAAAGGCAACGAAAAATTAGAATGTAGTGTTATGCCACCCACATTGTATGAAACATTACCCATGTATGCAAGAATGAGACCATTTGACTTAGATGGATCATTGTCAATAGATTGTGCATAAATATGAACCAATGTTTCATATATAAATTTTGTTGTAAAGTATTTTCAATGCCTTCACCTCTTGTTAAGAATAACTATAATGGCTTGTTCTTGTTTAGACATTTTTAAAAATCAATGTCTTTAACAATTGAAGCTTGTTCATCATTTAACATTTGTATTCGTTTATAGTATGCAACATTATCAGTAATGAATGGATGGTGTCCGATTTCAAAGTGCTTCAAATTTTGTTTTTTTAGTGCAAGGTTCATCAATGGCAAGTCCATTTGTAAATCATACTCTTCTTCTATAGATTTGCTTATGCTAAAATGAAATCTTGTTTTGATTCTGATTTTAGTATCAAGTTCAAGATGGGAAATAGCATCTTGTATGTTTCCCCACATAGGATTGGTGTTATGATTGAATTTGGACTCATTTTGTATTATTATCTTGATTTGAAAATTGTACACCTCTTGCCATGTTTCAAAGTTTTGTTTTAAACTATTTTCATTGTTTCTAAATGGCACATATAATATCAACAAGTCACGATAATGATTTTCAAGGTCAAGATGCTTATTATAATTAATAAAGCATATAATTTGTGGCCATTTTTTCAATAGCTTACCATTTTTTTGGTATTTTGAAACAAATTTGGGTAGACAAACACTATCTATAGTTGTAGGATGGGCAATATAATAGTTTATGATAGATTTGCACATGACATTTTCAGAATCATCTTGTTCATGTCTCAAGAGAAAAGGATATTTTAGAAAAAATGTTCGTTCATCAAAACAAGATGTGTTTATGAAGGCACATGTTCTTGAGCAATGACTCAATGGCAATGATAATACTAAATGAATAACTTGTTGTGTAGACATTTGTTGATAGTTTAGCATTGCATTCCCAAGTCTATGAAACATCTAAATGGCATCTATATTTTTTGTTGCATGTTGTCTATGTATTTTTTTAAAAACATGAATAATTTTTTGGTTGCCTTTTGTCATATATGAAGTATAGTATGTTGCTATAGCATATGCATTTAAAATAAAATGTGCTTCTATGTTGGCTTGCCATAGGTATGGCATATTTGTTATGAAACTGTTACTCCACACTTGAGATGGATTGTGCAAAATAAAAATGGTGGGTTGTTCAAGTGTACTTTGTATTGCTCCTATGTATTGAGTATCCTTTATTTTAAGATCATGCAGGAAGATGTGGAACTCATCTGAAGCATTGTAATGTTTGGTGCTTAGCAACAAGTAAATTTTCTTTAATATTGACTTTGCAAGTTTATTTTTTGTTTTAGATGGCTCAAGTATTATTTTTTGTTTCATTGGTAATTGGGAGAAATTACATCTACATTTTTTGTCTTTATTTTTGCTAGAGTTGCTCGTATGATGGTGTGTATGCAATTTTTCCAACTCATTTTCTAAGATATCGATGTTACAAGTTATGTATTTGTCTATAAAATGTGATATTTCTAAATTTTTATTATTTCCATATACTAGTGCATTTTTTATCCATACCATCCAATGATCATGGGCATTTCCTCTACGATGGAATTATGTTATGTAAAATTAGTCTATGATTTTACCCAAAAATGATTCGTCTTCGCATAGCATTTGTTTAATGCATTGATATGATGTCTGTAATAATGTGTGCAAGTGACTGGATCTATTTTTGTAAGAAAATAAATGTCATTTGATATATTCAATTGGTTTAGCTATGAATTCAAATTTTTATAATGTTTTAGATATAATTGTTTCAATACATTGGTTAATGGCTACCAACAATGTTCAGCACTTGTAAAAGTCAAGAAAAATATTGGAGGTCCTAATTGTCATATCATGGCAAAAATATATTTTTTAAGACTTTACATGTAATTAGGTGAAATGCAATTTTTTTTGAAATCCACATAACCAATTTATAATTTGAGTAATTTTTCTAAATTCAGTTTGTATTTGATGTCTTTGGCCAAAAGCTTTATTCTTTTTAGTTGACCCTTTCTAATTTTAATCCACATTGTCTTTCCAACCTGGTCTATGATTAATTTCACTACTTTGAAAAATAAATTAGTAATATGGTATGCAAATCGGTGATTAGTATGCAAAATCTCCCATTGTGATATTTTTTATAGGAGTAACTCGATGTAATGTCATCATCATGAGGATTGCCAAAGAAAAGTGTTGGAAATTTCATTTCTTCTAAGTGTTTGTCTTTGAAAATACCAAGAGGATAGTTTCCTTTAGCTGGTGCTTTTGCAATTAACTTGTCTTCTAATGCAGTAATACATGTTGAATCCACAAAACCATGTACCAAAGTTTCATTAGGCATGGGATGACATGTGTCATAAGACAAACTATTGTCACTATCACTTCTAGTTTCATATTCACAAGACACATCATTGTTTTTTACAAGGTCTATGCATTTTTAAATATAAATGGTTTCCAATTAGAGTTGATTTGCACATCATGAGAAATGTACAATTTTTGGGCACAAAGTTGTTGGAGTACCTCCATCACAAGTATGGAGTGAACTCTTCCTTCTTGGTACGCATTTTTGTATTCTAATTGGTGTTTTAAAGCTACTACAATAGTTTTTATTTCATCTATGGATCTAAGTAATACTTTTTGAATTCTATCAATGCTTGAGGGGACATTCATAATTGGTCCTATCAATCCAATCTATGGTTTTTTGTAGCCCAATTTTTGTATTTGTGTAAATGCAATTCTAAGCACAACAAGTCTTTCTTCAAGATTGGATAGCATGCTTACAAATTGTACTTGTTTGTTTAGTCTATTATTAATAGGTGTTTCAAATGCAGGAAGTTTTCCATTTTTCAATGATTGATTGCATGTCACACATTTATTTTTTGAGATTTGATTTTGTGTTTAATATTAACTTTTTACAAGTGTCCTTTTTAGACTGAATAAAAGGCTTCATATTGTATTTAAATTTTAGTTGTTTACAAATATCACAAACATGGACCGGTGTGTTTACAATTTTTTCATTGAACTCATTTATTGGTGCTGATCTAAATAGTCTTCCTTTTATTTATTTTTCTTTTGTCGCATGCTCTTTAAGTAACGTAAAGAGACGATATGCTCATGTAATGGTGGTTGCATATTATTAGTAGTAGTGTCAAATTGCATATTTATATTCTTGTCTTTTATTAATGTGTTGCAGTCCAAATGCTTTATTTTTTTTCACGTGCAATGTTCTTTATTTGGTTCAAAGAGAATTTGTTTTATTCTTGTGATGTTTCTATGTAATCAACAATAACACTAGTTCTTGCTTCATGATGTTATTAGGTTATCAAAGGTTTATAATGCACATGAGTTGTATCTATTTCAAATAAAATGCTATTATATTTAGATTTTGACTAAGCAGAGGCATTGTAGGTCTTGAGAATTTGTAGCATTTTGGATGACCAAAGGTGAATGCTTAGATTCAACACATTTGAAAGCCATTCTATAGTGAATTCATTGCCTTCTATTCCACCTTCATCATACATAAAACCCATTTTTACAATGTATGCTTGCCAATTTGCAATAGTAGGTATTTTTTTAATGACATCGTCTATTAGGCTATTTTCCAAACAAGTGTGTGCCTTTTTATTTCCAGCAATAAATGCATTACAGAAAGATTGTGCCAAATAGCAATGCAAGGAACATATGTCAAAAGTATTTTTTGTCAAATAGAAAATAGAGATAAAGATGCTATCACTATAGCAAGATGTGGTTTCCATAATTTTGAATAGGCCACATGATTCCATTTTTCTAGAATTTGTTTACTAATAAAGAGAAAGCATAGAGCCAGTTATTGATAACGGGGTTCTTGCTAAGGGGTTTTGATAATTATTTATTTTTGTATAATATAATGGTTTGTAATGGCCATATATTGGATTTTGGTCATGAAATAGAATGCAATATGGAGGGGTGGGATCATTTTCATTGAAATGAAAGTATCTACATTTTCTTGTCAAAGACCAAACATAAATGGAAATATTTAGCCATCTAGAAAGCCAATTTATGCAAAAATTATCATCCCATAGACCATGATCACCATTACCTATGCATAAAGTTGTAAAAAATTGCATTCAACAGAAATATGTTTCAATATCTTCTATTTGGTGTAATCTATACATCTCTCTTGGACCTAATTCCAGTGTAAAATATCTTAGTGCATGGGTGTCATTTTTTTTAAACAGTTAAGGAAATGTTCTATAATTCCATCAGGTAGCTCTATTGATGTGTATCAGAAGTGCAATAGCACTTGAAATGCATCAAACAAACAATCACCCACATTGTATTTAAAATTATGAGTTCTAAAAAGGTTTTTTTTACAGCATCATCTATGTAATTGCATTGAGTTCTTGATAGTGGCTTGTATTTTTTGACATTAATGATCCATTGATTGCTATAAATATGCATTGGTTTTTGTTTTACATTTGTCAAATCCATTTTACAATGCCAAGTAAATCAGGTGCAATTCAAATCCAAGGTAAAATAAAAGGTCAAAAATATTTTCTAAAAATAATCACAGACGTATCGTGAACCAATCAAATAGTTGCTAGTTTTAGCACCAAGGTCTATGGTATTTAATAATTTTCCCCTTATTTAAGAAAACTAGATATCAGAATCTGCACATAATTACTATGGATAAAAACAAATTTTATATATCCTAAATAGATATATTACAATTCAAGAGATCTAGTAAGCAATCTAAACTTTTAGTAAAATATACAATATTTAGATTGTTTAAATTCAAGAGACCATTGATATATGTAGAACAACCAAACTCCATCCAAGGTAAAAAAGAAAAGACTCCAAATTTTTTTTGAAGTACCAAATCAAATTTAAAAAACCAATAAATAATTTTAAAATAATGATATAATATTCACCTATCCAACATAAATCAAACATTTTTTTCATAGAACTTGAAATAAAAATTCAATATATATAGTTTTCTTAATTAGTCTCCTAGTTTAATTGGGGTCCTGAAAGACAACAAAACCACCTAGGGACTTGCACTGTGAAACTTGCTTCTAGATTGGCTAAGTTTTTTTTGTGAATGGAATGAGTCATAAGCCTTCCCTAACTCATAATTATTATCATTGTTGAAACATTACGCACACTCCAATACATGAAAGGATAGAGACAGAAAGAGATATTAATAAATAATAATAAACATCATTACAAAATGCAAAATACAAACAAAACACTATTTACTATTTAGAAATAGCATAAAATGTTTGGCATTTAGAAATCTAATTTTTCATCACACATTTAAATATTCACATTTTTTATCACTATGTTGTAATGTTTCTCTTCTTTGGTGATGTGTTTTAATGCTCATGTTTTGTAATGTATTGATTTTTATGATCTAAGCTAGAAGTTTTTCTTGATTCAATTGTACTTTTGGACATAAATTTTTATTTTAGGAAGATTCATATATGGATAGTTACATCAACACAATTGGTGTAGATTTTATAAGTGTTTCTTTTTCAAAGTGTCTTTTCTATTGATTATAATGTTTGGTTCTGCTTCTTAGCATGCATTTTAAGCTTAAGGGTGTCATCTATGACAATATAGTTATTGTTTGTTTTCTATTGAGGAGACTTATCTTGTTATAAGCTGACTTCAATCTTGTCCCATTATTGACAAAAAATTAGAACACTGGAGCTGGATGGGAAGACAATTAAGTTTCAAATTGTAAGCTCAATTATCTCTTTGATAAGTGAAAATGACAAGTTCTAGGAACTATGACATTGATTATCACTAACACCAGCTTCCAAATAGATAACTATGTTTTATGTTTCTATTTCTCAATTGAAAGTAACTTATTTAATATTAAGAGAAATATAGACATTGTATTGTAAATTCTATGGTAGCAAAAAGGAAGTTAACATCTCCTAATCGGATATTAGCATGAATTCCATAATTTGTACTTAGATAGAGCCTAATATAGAATTGTTAGATATAAGGATGCACTTGATGTACCAGCACTCAGTAAAACCATCTAGAGAACATAAAATGAATATTAAGTTAAAGAGTAGAATGAAAATGAGAGCAGTGTGTAAATGATTATAGGTTGTATTAAGGCTGAAAAATAGAGCTATTATCTATTTGTATTCAAATATGTGAGGAAATTTATGTCTATTGACAATCCCATAGGCATTTGAAGGAATCTTGCCATAGAGGTCATGATGAAATTACAAAAAATCTTATAATAAAAGTTACAAAGGAGAATGAGTGAATTACAAAGCATCTAAGGTGTCTTAGGGAGTTGTAAAGAATTTTGTCATAACTCAGGTCATAAAATTATCTACTATCCAACCAAAAAGAAATAAAACACATTATAAAAAGACATTTAAGTCTTAAGGAAGGGATATATGTTTTTTGGAGTATTATGGGGGAGTCTATGAAGAAAATGGTTTAGCTTAGTGATGTTGCCCTTAAAAGTCTAGGTCTGAGATTATGTTCATACCTCCTCAAGAAAGTTATATTTTTCTCCAGCTACCATTTGGAAGTTATTATAGTAATAGTAAAGCCTTTCTTCAAAGTTTTCCCAAATATTTTAGCATTGATTTTGTAACACTTAGTCTAGGATTCTAGATTTATTGAGATGCTTTAGATTTCATTATTCAATATAAAAAAGAAAAAATAGATTTGAGATTTACATTTCAGACTCCTGATTCCAATTATTATTAGATTTTATATTTTTCTTTATGTAACAATGTTAATTAGAGCCCACTGTCATAATGAAGGAGTTAAAACATACAAGCATCTAAAATCCATCATGTAAACATGTTGTAAAAGAGATATTAAACCCTGGAGGCAAGTGTGTGTGTGTTTTAGACTGTTATGTAAAGAGTACATGGAAATAAAGCTTTGGTCAAGTGTAGTGTCCATACTACCCTTAGAAATCTTCTAGGCCCTAGTGCAGTGTCTTTTGGGCCAATGTTTGTGTTTGGCTTTCTAACTCAAAAGTTTAGTTGAAATAAAAATATATAAGCTCCTCATATGCTTTGGGGACCTTTATTTGGTGTGGTTGAGTTTCAACAGTCTGCCTTTGTATATCACTAGAATCAGCTTTATCTTATCTTATTTTATTTCTAGTGACTGTTTGATAAGCAATCCATCAAGGCAATGGACGTATGTTATCTACAGGTAGGAATTTTTGTGTGTGTGTGAGAAATACATTGATGGGATTTTGAACCATGAGCATTGTTTGGCAGTTACTCTCAAATTCTTTAGTTCCACTTGCATAGGCTAGGAGAAATCAATTCTACTATTAGACAATAATAAACCAAAACATAGCCTTCTATATCCAAATACCAACATATTATCTATTATTTAGAATATTAAATAAATGGATGGAATATATCCCATCTATCTATCAAAAAAATTATCTTTATATCCAGCATTGATTTCCCAAAATAAGTCACCTTTTGGAGGTGGTATTGTTGTACAAAGATGCTTCCAAATAGGAGATCTTGAGTAGGTGAGGAAAGGAAATGATGCCTTTTGGCATGAAAAACAAATAATATTTATGTTGAATAAGCAAAATGTGCACCATGTACAATTTAAAATCTCTAGCCAAGCCTCATTGCTCATGGATAATTAATAAGGTGTAAATCACTGATATTGATGCCACCAATGGATAATATCATAGGAAATTTATGCCAAAATTAGAGGAAACCCATGCTAGAAAAATTTGCTTTGGAAGCATATAGATCCAAATGGACTTTTTCAAGTAGTAGCAGGATGCATTGCTTGAGGCACTTATTTAATGAGTTGGATTTTACTTTTAGGTGCTTGTAGTGTGTTATCCATGCAGGGTATTTAATTTGATACCTAAACTTGTAATACTTTCCATTGGATACAAGCATGAGATTTGGATGCTAGAGGAAATCCAAAGTATTCAAAGGAAAGAGTGCAGTTGAAAATCTGAGAGCACACTTCAATCTATTTTGATGACAAGATTGCTACAATGCACGAGGATAGTCAAATTCATTACTAGTTATTGGTACCTTGTGTGTCCAATGTCCATTAGGGTTGGCTTTGTGGGTACATTAAAAATATTTGTGGTCGAGTACATTTTTTGTTCATGCTAATAAGGTTTGTAATTTTTTTTATTGATCTCAATTGTGAAAGATAAAAGAGATGAATTGGGATGTTAGTTTTAAATAGGCCCTTAGGGTTTAGAGTAGGGCATGTTTTGGGAAGTAATTCTTTGTGAGCATTTCTAGAGAGACTGTCTTGGCCAAGTGCAATAATCATACTTCATTTGGAGATTTTTTGTTGGCACGAGTTGGGGCCCATATAACCCTATGAAATTTCTCTCTTTTTTATATATCCTGGAACCAACATTTTCAATAATGTTACTTTTTTTTCATAAAAGTTTTGTTTCCCAATTCTTTAAACAAACAAATAAATAGATTATTAATTTATTTGTGAATATTAAGATTTTTCTATTTCTAAATTTATGTTTCACCTTTTTTTCTTTTTCTAAACATAAAGTTTTTGCTCTAGGGTTTGCAAAAGTTAAAGCAAATTTCCAATTAGGATCATAAGAGTGGTATCATAACAACTTTCATGTCCTCATGCAATGGCTTCATATTTAGCCACTCATGGAGAAATGACTATAAATAAAAAAATTCATTATTAATGGAAGAAGTCAGAAAGGAACTCCATAGAATAGATGAATCAAGCCCTACATACAATGATAATGATAATGGGCATAATGGGTTTTCAAGAAGGGAGTACCGAAGAAGAGGGTTGTAAGACTACATAATTAGAAAAGGGAGGCTGGGCATCATGACTATGAATAAAACCCTTTGGTATAAACCTTGATAGAAGAAGAGACAACCTTTCTAATCATGGTAACCATTGGAAGCAGGGTGGGAACCTTATAAATCAAAGGCTAAGAGACAAACTCTGCTCCTAAAGTTTTATGATTGTATTGAAGTTATTAAGCTGAGAGTTTGTTAAGCCAAGGGCTTGGATATGAAAGGCATTCTAATTTTTTGCTCAATCATTACACACTTTTGTCAATTACCAAACAATAAAATTTTATTCTTTGCATCTTGAAAGGCCAACATTTAATTAGCAAAAATAACTTGAGGATAGAAAGAGGGCAACAGGGAAAAGGACAACAAATTAGAAGTAACCTATTGGCACCTCTATGATTTTTCCTACCACAAATTTAAGGCATATATTCACATCAACTACTTCTTGGTCTCTAGAAGCATGAAATAAGAAGGCACCATGGGATATTGTTTAAGGGAATTCTACCAAGCCATCCTTTATACACCGTTGCTATGTCCATCATTGCATTGAAATAGACCATTAGGAGGTATGTTGAGGCTTTGAAGCCAACTACTCCTTAGTTGTTTCTATTCATCAAACATAAGTATATTCAGAGGGTTTTGGAATATGCTTTACTATAAGATAGCCCTCATAAAACTAACCTAGTAAAAAATAAGACCCAAAATTAGACTCAATAAAACACCAAAATCTTAGTGCACAAAGAAAATAGAAAACTCCACTAACCCTTATAAGAATCATCTAAATTAGTGAAAATGATCTCTAATTATAGAAATACTTCTCAAAGTTCCTCAGAGAAAGCAAATTCTAGGACAAAAATTTAAGGTTAAAAACACTATAAACTACACTAAAATCTAGGGAAAAGGCACTCTTGACATTACAACACACATCACAAAATATGTTCATGTGTGTTTGTTTGATTTAACTATCAGTTAGGCTAAATAACATCGCCAAAGTAGGTTCATATCCAAAATTGAAATTGATGTGAAGTAACCATGGTTAAGACCTTTCCATGTCTACGCCATCTAATCATAAAAGTCAAGGGGGCAGATGTATTGATGAAAAATCTATCGTTGATTCAAAAATAGTCATGGCAACCAGCGTACTACACTCTGACTCAATCTCTAAACTATCAACATAGCTCCACTATATGTGACGAGATTAAAAGCACCAAGATACACTATTGACCCAAGATACATGCTTATTTATTATGATGATGTCGGTGGATTATCACTAACCAAATATGAATAAAAATAACAAATATATAATAGGCAGTTCAACTATCAAATTCAAGTCTAGGGAGTCCACATGACAACTTAATTTATTTTAATTTATATCATTTTAAAGATTTTAAGTTTTAGCAACACTAATCAAGTTGAATGTCAGTGAAGCACTTAAAAAGTGAAAATAATGTTTTTAACATGCCAACCCCTTATCATCACTTGCAATAGGTTCCTATTTATATTGTCAGTGCCTCAACCAAATAAAGAGGTTGTAAAATTGAAGCAAAAACGTTGAGAATGGAGGTAAAATATATGATTAGAGATAGATCTCTAAGACCGATTGAAGAAACCCTTCCTAGAAAAAGGATGATTACTTCATGGAGTTATTTTTTTCCTTTGGGTGGGTTTGGGAAGAGGTGCTTCCTTCTTTATTAGACTTCTTTACTTTTTGTAGCCTTGTTGTTGTATTTGTGTGATGACCCTCCTTCCTTACTATTATTTTCTTGTTGTTATGTTGTTATTTTTCTCTTGATCGGTCTTTTTTTCTTTATTAGTGTGTTGTTTCTCATCTTGTAAGCTTTGGTTTCTATCATAGATTCATTTACAATAAATTTCACTCAACACACATTTAAATTTTTAGAATTTTATTATCGATTAAATTTAATAAAATTTATTATTCAACTTTGTCTATATAAATTATAGAGATACTAAAATAAATATATATATGTTTTAACAATTTATGTATTTAAAATTTCACATTGCATCTATAAAAAAACTTTTTGTAGTTTAATACAAGTAATTGTACATAAATCTATTATGTGTATTATGATTAAATTTAATCTACAAACTTTAGCATAAAAATTAAATTTATAAAGAATATTGTGACCTTATAATGTTAAGACCTAATTGACATCTCACTCTAATAAGTTTAAATAGGAAAAAAATAATACTTCAAAATACACTTTTGAATTAGATGCACCTGAATTTACAAACATACACAATAAATAAAAATAACCAATTTTACTACATAAATTGAAAAACAAATTTATTGACTAAACTTGATACTATATAAAAATAAAAATAAATAAAATTTGACATTATAAATAATTATACTAATATAACTTTTTAAGTTTACAATCTTATACAGTAAAGTAAAGAAAAGAAAATTAATGTTTGATAGTGAAACAAAGATTGAAATTAAATTGTGTTTTAAATTCTTAGTTGATAATATTGTTTGTTCATATAAATATATTTTTAATGATAATATTAATCAAATTTTAATTTTTACTAATATATATTTATAATATTATACTTTCATTAAAAAATAAGACAATTTAAAAAAATAAGTTTTTTTTTAAAAAAAATGAGATTTAAAATGTACATTTAAAATTAAAATTAAAAGGACACATTCTTCATATAACAATTTATTACAATATTATAAATTGTAAAACATCTCAACATAATAGTGATATATAAAGTTATCAAATATAATTAGTACCTTTAAAAATTAAATTTGAAAATTAATCTTATAAATCATAAAAAAATTATTACAATTTCTAAAAATTTACTACCTATCTAAAATTTTACTTTATATTTAATATAATTTACTAGATTTATGGACTCTTAAATCATTTTTTCTAAATAGACAACCAAAGTTTTTTCACTCAATCAACATTGATAGGGAAGGCAATGTTGATCATGATATTGCTTTTGCTTATTAGTAGTTTTTTGTAAAATTTCATGAACCTTATACTAAACGTGTTGAATTAGTTTGAAAAACTGATTTTTCTTATCTCTTTCCTTTTGAGCATGGGATAGTGCTTCCTCTAACATAATGGGCAATGTTGTATCAATGGGGGTTAGTGGTTAAATGCCAAGATATAATCGAAATGTATTGTATCCTGTAAAGTCATGAAATGATTAATTGTAATTATATTGGACATATGCATAAATCTCACCCTACATGCACAAGTATTTTAAAAATATATCTGAAGAAAATACATAATCATATGGTTGACCACCATTTTTAACATAATTATATGGTTCACCACCATTTTTAACATAATCATATGGTTGACCACTATTTTTAATTTATATATCTCAAAAAAGATTGTGATAAACCTATTTATTTTTGTATCCATCATAAACCAAAATATAGATCTAAAATTTAGAAAATTCATTACACCAATGAGCCCGCTTCAAAAAAAAAAAAATGTTAAAGCGTTATGACGTCCACGTGGTACTACTTCCTCCGTCCCTGCCAATGTGGACCCCTGCATTGTGTCAAAAAGGTGTTGTCCGCATTAACCATAAAGCTCTTTTTAACTTAAAAATTCCACAATTGTAGTGTGTTGAAATGCACTTAGTACAATGTGACAACTTGTTTATGTATATTGGAATTTGGGAAAGACCCTGTCTTATTTTTAGTTTCCACATAAAAATTAAAGGACAATACATTTATTCTAGTTATTATTGATGATGTCAGCGCTCTTTCCCTAAATAACATGTAAATAATTTTGACCAATCACAATATAGATAAATGCTTTTTTCATGATTTTTGTTTAAAAATGCACAATTTATTTTTTGTAAAATTGCAATTTTTTCAATACACAAAAAACAATAAATTTTAATTAATCCAAAAGACAAACTTTAATCTATAATTAAAATAAATTAAATCTTTTAATATACCTTCTAAAAACTAATAACATTACGTATGTTTTAAATTGTGACCAACACAACCATACCTTTGAGAGCCCTTGAACCATAAAAAAAGCAATGAAACATTAATATTTAAAATTAAAAAGTGTTACCCCACTTAAATAATTTCCTTTCACGGATTTATATAACGTTGCACACTTATATAAAGAAATGGTGAGACTTTTGAGCATTTTTCTAGAGAGTATTTGTTAAGTTTACATATTTTGATATCTTAGATTGTATGAAATATGTGTTCTTTTTCACATGTTTCTTTCGTTTTATTAAATATACATATATACACACACAGATATATGTCTTTTGTGGGTTAGTGCATATTGTTTTTTTAAAGTAATATTTTGTATTACTCACTAAAATATATTTTGATTAAACACATAGGATGCTCCTAAGGGTGCCACTTTATTTAACACATGATTTCAAGTGTTTTATTATAAGTGTGGAGAGATGACAATAATTTATAGATTAATATTTTGAAAATTTATATGAAATTATCACATATATATGTGATGGGATAAATATGTTTGTATAAAAAAAATAATGAACAAAGTATATATTATATGAGATTAATACTTTGAACATTTTATTTATAATGTTGAATATGAGTTGAAGTTTACACAAAAATAATGTAAATATAAAAATATAAAATCACATAATATATTTTTTAAAATAGCATTTGAAAAATAATTGATGAACTTTTTTTAATAGATATTTAAAAATAAATCTACCAAAAATTTATATAGAAAAATTGAAATGACCAAATAATGTGAACCATGTTTTGACCCAACTACACTTAGAGAAGAAACACTACTCAAATGCTCAACCATAATTATATATAATGTGAACCATGTTTTGACCCCAATCAGATTCGTTAGACCTTTCTAGTTCTTCCTATTTAAAATTTTCAAGGGATGGGATATTAAAATCTTACGGAAGCAAGTTTCCATCTTTGGAAAGGTTAGTATGATAAATATTTCATTTATATATGTATTAATGATGCTGGTCTTATTATTATTATTAAATAAAAGACTTCTCTAATTTCAGTAAGGATTATCAAATAAGAGATGTTATTACTATTGGAATTTAAGTTTAGTTTAGATTAATAAAAATAAAAAATAAAATATTAATAAATTGAAGGGGAAATTCATAAGAATTGAGTTTATATTTAATTTTTGATAAGTGTTTGAGTTTTCATGAAAATAATAGACATAAAAAAAATTAGAGAAATCAAATTAAATCATATATATATGGAAGTTATTTTATAAAAATTAACAAGAAGTATAAAGTCCAACCAACAATACATTGTAATTTATATATACATCATGTTTATTCGATCCTAGAAAGGCTCAATAAAAATATTTAAGGATGTGAAATATCATTCAAAAAAATACATAATATGATGTGTACATCGACACGTGACTTAGTAAAATCCTTAGCATATAGAAGTGATGGATTATTATTTCCACAATATAAAATACTTAACTTTCATAAATTAAAATATATGGCAAAGGGTCTATCATCCATACATAAATAATTTTAAGACATACTTCATATAACTATGTGCTTACACATTATAAATTATTGAGTGGAACTATGCCTATGGACACGAAGAGACATAACACACAACACGTAAAATTACATGTTCGTAAAAAGGGTGTAAAATGTAAAGAAGGTACATTCTAATCATTGATCGTAACCAACATGTATAAACTAGAGGAGTCCACACTCTCCAAGAATCATAAATCATTCCAAAAAATATTAAATAAAAAACAAAATTTTATTTAATTGTCCAATAAAATAAGATTATTTTTAATGGGAAGAAATAAATTGATTTGCAAATTTATAAGTTAAGTACAATGATCATAACAAAAGTTAAGCATGAAATCATAAAAACTCATATTTTATGTGTGTAAGTTACACATTAATGATATTATAGTGAGTAAGTTTGATGCATTAATATCATGATTAATAATAGTCTATCATTTTCTTTAGAATTAATACATGTATTAATATTTGAATACCTTAGTTCAAATGAGTAGATCAAAGGAAAATTTTAATTATGACACATAACCAAGAGAAAGGTTTAAAGGGAATAATAAAAAAGAAAGACTATTAAAATGGAAAAATTTACAAATTCGATAAATAATATAGTATTCAAGATAATGGTATCAATTAGAAAATAGACAATAAATATTTTCATTTAACCCCAAAAATTTAAAGATACCATATTCATATTAAAGATCATATTGTCAAAGATTTATAATGTATTCTGAACTATGATTGAATACAAAGTAAAATTTACAATTAATAATAACTCCACTCAATTTTAAATAGATTACATATGTTATTGCAATAAACAATCTAGATTTAGATGATACAACCATTAAGCTTGATGTATTCCTTTATACATGATTTAATGAGGGATATGAACCAAAAGTGTTTTGTGGATAGGTAGACTATTCATGTAACCAAAACACAGAGATTTTCCCTAACTCTAAATGTATAATTTCCCTAACTCTAAATTTAACATTAAAAGAATGTATAATTTCCCTAACTCTAAATTTAAATATGACAATGACAATGACAATAATTTCCCTCATACCTAATCTTGGAGATATTGTCTCTTTTAACCACAAAAGAAATGAAGGAAACTATTGGGATTTGATACAACCTAATTTTATAAATAGGAGACTTTTTGGAAACTTTATTTCATATATTATTCAAATAATATTCAAATAATTCTATGCCCACAAGTACCATGATTCTTATATTAAAAAATTTAATTGCATCTATATTATTATATATGATAAAATTTATGAGTCTTTGATGTTTAGAATATCTGATATCTTTAGGTAAACCTTGAAGGCTATAAGAGTGTTGTGTTTCTATCCTTAAAAACCCATCATTAAAATTGAAGTAATCATTGGTGGCTCTCATATATTACCATGTTATGTGCTCTATAGGTTAGTTTTTATAGAAATATGTCATCAATACATCAACAAAGTATTTAGGATACTCAAACCTAGAAAACTGAGTTTGTTTCCTCCTTTCACATTGTGAATAAGAGAACACACATTTATGGATTATCATGGGATTGAATTAATATCCAAAAATATTTAGGTATTTGTATTTACATTTTGTAAGATCAAATAATGGGACCCTATGAGTAAATTAAAGGCATTCCTCATTAGATGATTAAGTTAAACATATGAACATTTTGAGGATGAAGATAATTTTAATCTTAATGTCTCTTATGGCCAAGAGGTGATATGGAAGATGAGAAAAACACAAACGCTACTTCCATTAGTATAAATTTATACTCAATAGGATAATGAAGAATAAGCGAACTCATATGGTATAGAAAATCCACATGAGGATGTCGAAAAGGGAATGATACAGATTTTCATGGAAGGATTATTAGATCTAGGTCAACTAGGATGTTTTTTAGCATCAACTTCATTATTTTCTTTATAAAATGTAATACCAATTGCCTCAATGATATCTTAAGTTGTTTAAATTTCCCATATTCACCCCACCGTGTCATGTTTTTCAAGTTTTAATATTGCTCAAGCTACCCCAAATCTACAAGGTATCTCAACCATTACCACACCTATTTCCATGACCAATCATACATTAATTTAGTACACTTTATTTACCTCTATAAATTACCACTCCATTGGTATATATAATAAATTTAAGTGATAATTCAAAAGATTAGAAAGGTCCCAATGATGTGGCCTCCTCAAGTGCATCAATAAGTTCAAAAACACCTATTGGTATTATTATTGTTATACCAATTTCACCTTCACTGATTATATCCCCATGTATTGAGAACACTCATAATACACCCATCATATCCATTACCTCAATATATGTGAGATAAAATTAAAAAAAGTAGCATTCATTGCTAAGGCCATGCCACCATCACTTCCATCTACCTATATTAGCATTCCACCCACCACTACCTCATCTTCATCCACTACACTTTTAGTAGGGGATATTTCTCAAGTAACACTTGATATACCTTTTCTACCATTGTTTATAAATCCAAATCTTCCAAATCAAAAATTAAAGACAAGGGGCATCTACAAAAATCCTCGCAATTAGCCTACACTCATTATAGACACTACAACATGTTCTTGCCCTTCTACCTATATAGATAATATAAAAGCATAGTCTCTTAAACCATGCAATATGGATATGGTTATCTCATAATTTCTTGAGTTTGAGATGAGATATGAGATAAGCATGAAGGATTTGAAAAGGGTGACAAAATACAAGATGAAAATGGGAGAAAAATATTTAGAGATAAAAACAAAGGAGAGTATGATCACACCCTATATGAAAAACAAGAAAGGGTTATATGAAATTAATAGTGAATATTGTGATTTGAGAGATTCTTTTAAAAAGTATTCCCAACACTGTGTGGATGAATTTGGAGAAGAGGTGATGGATCTCAAGGTAAACTCTAGGGTCACAATTCCCACATCTACTATATAAAATATTGAGGATGAATTGAAAGCTATATGTGGTTTTTTAGTAGCACTAAAGCTATGTCTTACCCAAAGCCAAGCATTGAAAGTTTCAACACAACATTGATGAGGCCACTCTACTGAAATGGTAATATCTTATCATATAATAATAAATATAATATAAATAATATGCAAACTATAATGAAGATGGACAACACAAGAGATGTTTATGGGAAAAAATGTCCTAATATAAGGTATATTCATAAATAGAATAATTACCCTTAAGGTAGGTCAACACCATACAATACTCTTTTGGAAAGGAATAACTCCACAAGATCTTCCAATATGGGAATTCCACTTTGAGGGGACAACCTCCAATATCCTTATACTAAATACAAGACACTCCACTTCATGATATATTTCACAATTATATTAATCTCCTTTATATAGACCTCTATCACTAATCATGGATAGGTAAACTCCTAATCCCAATGTAGGCTTACTCATGATGCAATATACTAAGTCCACAAGTTGTCTATTTTACACCATATAAATACCAATATAGCTAACTAAGAGGGATGTGTGCCAAATATTGGTATATCCATTAACTATAACATCCCCACATGGATTTACTAGAATAATGCAACAATTTTTTTTTTTTTTTAAAATCATAACACTTATACTTTCATTAGATTACACCAAGAGAATCTAATTAGTGATCTTAACATACTAACTATGTTAAACATAAGAAAACATGTAACATTATTAGTTACTGATCACTAGCATCATATGAAACATAACATAATTGCATAAGGAAAGTATTTACATAAAATCTATCCATGACTAGTACAATAATACATCCAATGTTGTCAATGTACAGAAAGTAATCAATTACATGTCCAACTAGCATTATATCTCAACATAAACACAATAATAGATACTATGCTCCATTAAGCATGAGTCACTCAATCTCTAGTATCTCTGATAATCTTAAGTGTAGTCTCCAATAAGTATAGTAGTTGGGAGGAAGAGCATCATTCGAGTGCTTTTCCATGCCAACCACAAACCATTTATCTCCTGCACAATCCTCCAAATAGGGAATGGCCCTCCCTTCATAGATGGGTAGATAATGATGATGTGGGAATCTAGAGAGACATGTTAGTACCTGTGTACTATAATATTTTTACTACATGATGTGTATCATAAAAAAAATATGTTCTAATATGATATTACACAAACATCTAAATCATACATATGAAATGACAATGTCTATCTAAACATTACTTTAGCCAAAGTTTTCAAATAGTTATTGATCTTAAGGATCAATCAAATTCATACACACCATTGATCATATTACCTTTATTTTACATTGGTGATGTTAACTAAGCTAGATAAATCCATCTCAATTCTTAGTTAGTACCATCAAAGTGAGATTTGGTTAACATTAATATAACCAACAGATTCATGCAAATTATTTATACTAGCAAGTACTAATGCATGATAAATACTAAAATAATCATAATAAATACATTTAATCTATTAGACATATGAATGAATCTCTACAATATTAATCAACACAATTACAATTTGTATAAAAAATAAGTTTATTTCCCAAACGGTTAAAATATAAACTTGGACTGCATTCCCAAAATCTTAGAGTAAATTCAAATGTTTACATCTATCAATATATTGGTATATTGTTCATATTACTCAGTGTAAACCAACATTCATAATTAATATACAGATTCAATAAACTCATAAATAAATATTTATTCTTTCATTTATGAACTTAGGCTACATGTGTATAATTATAGTTCCCTATCCTTCAGGATTTTTATAACTTACATGACTGGTCACATTCTATAATATAAATGCACTTCCTATTATATAAATATAGGTTATATATGTATATAAGAACCTAAGTTCTCTTATAGGTATGTTACTTATATTTATGTATTACTAATATATATATATATATATATATATATATATATATATATATATATATATATATATATATATATATATATATATATAAAACCCACAACAATGTTTTTCATTATTCTTACTAAACTTTAATGTTTCAACAACTAATAACTTTTCATGAGAAAGAATTTGAGAATAAAAATGGTCTCAACTATTCTATTGCTTTTATTTCTCTATATTAACAAAAGGGATATAATTCAATATTTTAACTCAGAACCATTACTAATCAATTTCCCAGCTTTTCTCTCACTTAAAGTCCTTTCACTATGTATCAAAAGATCAAACTATAATTAGCATAAAATCTACAAACCTTAATATAATTGTGTGTGTTTTCAATTAAAGCTCATGCTCACAAATTATCGATCCTCTTTATCTCATTTGGCTTCATGTGTGTACAGATTAAAGACCAGAAACACTATATATTTATTTTTACCCACACAGTCCAAATAACTTTGTTTCACACTCACAGTTTATAATAATTTTGCATGGTTCGATTCAAGTATATACTCATAGTGTTTCCATACATATGGCTAAAGCCATATATTCATAAAACTCATGAACTCATGTAATTGATATGTGCGTGTGTGTGTGAAGTTTTGAAACTCGATCTATATATGTATATATGACACTAATATCCACCTAGGTTTTCATCTTAAACTAGAGTGTTGTATAGTCAAATAACTACATTCTATTTAACTTAATGGCTTAATACCAAAATGAATTTGTTAGCAATCTTAGGGTTTTAGTATTTATATGGCTTAGTTTTTTGGATGGTCAAGCCATCCATAAGGATAAGATTGCATTCTTAACTCAAGTTTATTACATTATCAAGACCCTAATAATCCAAACCACAAACATAATTTATATTATTAAATGAAAGTAATTACTTCACCAACCTCTTAAGTCACTTCCAAACTGATAAAGAATAAAAAAGTATCTTCCAATTCTTCCCTTGATTTGTGTTATCTTTATCCTCTTTTGTCATGTCCCCTTTTCCTCCATAACTCACCTCTTATCCTGATCTACTCACACAACTCTTTTCCAATCAAAATTTCATGCAATCTCTTTCAACTCGTAGTCACCATGCATAATCACTGTTTTTCTATTCCAAACAAGGACTAAGACCAATTAACTTCCATTAACAATGCTTAATAAAATCCCTAATTTCACTTTGCTCTAACTTTCCTCCTTTTCCTTAGTCATTATTATATTCTTTTCAAATATTTGCATATTAATCTACATTACATGTCCAAGTAATTCAATCTAAAAGTCCACTTAAAACTTTATTAACAAATGATAACAATTACTTCTATTTCAATGTAGTCTATACATGTCAACAAGATTAGGTGTAGATCTTAGGATAGTCTTAGGTTATAATATAATATTTGAAAAATCCTTTAAAGATAAACAATATCATGATTTTAAAATAATATTGTAACTAACAATAAAGTGATAATATCCTTTTATCCAGAAATGTAAATTAGATAATTATTATCATATCCATAATAGTATTATCATAATATAATTGTCACTTTATTACTATTTTATATAAACCATATATGTCTTTTGTTATCTTATTACCTTCAGGCGTATATTGGTATTCCCAAACATCAATGATAACAACTAATTTTCCAAAACATTGTAAAGATATTTTTGATAGTCTATATATATTAATAACTAGATATCATCCACATAGATTTGTATTCTCATAATCATAAACACCATGATATAGTAACATATTATAGTTATACTTTAATGTTATGCACTAAGTTTATGTAAAATATACACAATATGGTCAGACACAAGATTTATTCCATTTATAAGTATTAAATTTAAATTAACATTCACTATCAGGCAAAATATAATATCTAACTACAATTAATTTTAAAAACATACTAACTCTAACAATTCAAACACACAATGCATATAACATATAAAATTTAATGTGGTGTGTACATGGGTTTTAGCAATTTCTATGTCATCCTTCACCATATTCATCAAGTCACATTCTCCAATGATGCTCTCTCTCCATGATGCTTTGAGGGATGAACTCTCCTACATCCAACTCATGACAAGAAGGTAGTTAGCCTAATACATCATGATATATATCATAAAATAAAATTATAATAATAAATGTAACATAAATGTTATGTACATTATTCACAATTACCCAATTCATAATAATTAAATTATGAAATCCAAGCAACATACAACTATCCCATATCAACATATGACTTATAATTTAGTTAAAAAGTAACAAATCAATTTAACAACCATAATAATCCATGGATAATTAGGTAAATCATCTTAATGAGAAATTGTGATGTAATGTCTTTTCCCTCTAAATTTGGTCATCATTTCGATGACACTTATTCAAACAATATTTTTGAATAACAAACAAAGTTTAGCATAAAAAATAACATAATATGAAGCATCAAATCAAATAAACAAATGTGGAAATAGCTTGTAAAACTCATCATAATCCTCCTAAGTAACACTATTCTCAGAGTATTGGTCCCACAAAAACTTGCGTTGTGATAATTCTCTATTACATAAATGAAGTTTATGAGTGTCGATTATTCTAATTGGTTCTACCATAACCACCCCAGGATTCAAAACCTATAAAGCATTCCAATACAACACATGTGAAGGATTGGCTATATACTTTTTAAAGATAATATACATATAAGACATTATACAATAGAGCTAGGGCTGGTGGCAATGCAAGCCTATATGGTATAGGATTGACCACTTCTAAAACCTCGAAGGGTCACACATATCTCGATGAAAATTTTGCTGACTTCCTAAATTTAATCAATCTCTTTTGTGACTTAACTTGTAAGAATACTTTTTCACCTACTAAAAACTACTTAGTTATTCTCTTCAGATTATCATAGCTCTTATGCCTATCATTAGCCTTAGTCAATCTTTGCCTAATTATTCTAACTTGATCTTCCATTTTTGAAAGCATCTCAAGTCCAAAGATAACCCTGTCTTTCAATGTGTCCCAACCGATTGGTGTCCTACACCTTCTTCCATAAAGTGCTTCAAATAATGATATCTTCAAAGCAGATTGGTATGAGTTATTATATGTAGACTCAACCAATGGAAGGTATTCTTATCATTTATATTATTGATCCATACAATACATATAAAGAAGATCCTTTAACACCTAATTATCTCACTCAATTTGACCATTAATCTATGGGCTATATGTAGTACTCAAGTTTAGTTTCATACCCAAAGGTAAATAAGAGTTAACCTAAACCTATAAGTCATTCTTAGATCATGATATGATATGATATTTTTTGTAAATCCGTGTAATTGATATACTTCATTTATGAATCTCTTCACAAGAGTTGGTGCATCATTTGTCAAATTGCCTAGTATAAAATGTGCTACCTTAGTGAGTTATCCTCATCTTTTATTCTTGACTGATGATATCTATCTCTAAGAAAAATCTTAGAAAAGACCGTTGCTCCTAACATCTGATCAAAAAGATCATTTATTTGAGGTAGTGGATACCTATTTTTTATGGTCACTTTATTCAACATTTTATAATTAATACAGAGTCTAAGAGTATCATCCTTCTTCCTAATGAAGATAACTGGTGCACCCCATGGTGACACACTTGATCTGATAAACCCTTTGGACAATACTTCCTAAATTTATGTCTTTAAATCAACCAATTTAGTGGTTTCAATTATATATGGTGCCTTAGATAAATGTTTTAATCCTGGTTTGATATCAATAGAGAAATTAAACTCCTATTTAGGAGGTAATCCTGGTAATTCCTTTGGAAAAACATCATGAAATTCTTAAAAAAATGATAATCTTCACTTGATGGTTCCTTAATTTTCTCTATTTCATTTATCTTGATGATAAATGATTGACATCCTTTTCCTTGGGCCTTCCTGAGTTGCATTGCAAAAATCTAGCTAAGCCTTAACTCCTTTTTCTCGCCCTAAATTAGTGTCTGATTATCAGAATCATCTAGATACTCAAAATTTTCAAATAAAAGTCAACCTTGGCCTTATGCTTTGCAATCTAGTTGAATCTTAAGATCACATCATATGACCCTAGTGGTACAACATAGAGATCCATTATTATTATTAATTCAGGTAACCAAATTTCTACTTCAACTAAAAACTTGTCAATTTGGACTTTAGAATCATTCTTGTATTGTATTGACCATGCATTTGTCATTACACCAGTTTTTTTAGACAACTTATTTAGAATTCTAAGAACTATAAAATATTTTGTATCCCTTATATCTATCAGAACGGAAACTAGATGTTCAAACAAAATACCTGAAAGTTCTATGGGTGAAGCTTGGAATTCAACTTATCAATTATCAATTATTGCATAAATACATTATGGATTTTTTTTTTGAAGGGCAAGAACTTTGTTCCTCAACTTATCCCAGGTGCATTTATGCACAAAATTGTTACCTCCACATATAAAGTAACATCCTGGTGGTCCCTTCCTATAAAACTATTGGTTTCCATTAAAACTGCCTTTAGAACCATTACCTAGTTTCTTGCTACCTAAACCATTGTTGAATTTAGTATTATGATTCTTGAACTAACTCTTGGAGTCTCCACTCCTCTGATTCCAGTTCTTATTTTTGAAAGTTGATTTAAGAATTCAAAACTTTTTCTTAAACTTGTTCCTGACCTAAGTAAGAGATTTCAACTTTTAATTTTATTTGACTGCTTTTTCAAATCCATGAACATCCACCTATCCACTAATCTAGGGTTTTAATCCCATAATGAACTTTCTAATCTTGAACCTTTCATCTACATGATATTGAGGTACATATTTCAGAAATTTGGTGAATTGTTTCCAATAATCATTTACCAATAAGTTTACTTGATTTAGATTCTAAAAATATGTAATATTTTGATCAAAATATAACCGTGGAAGCCACCATGATCTGAATAGTATCAAAAACTGCTCCCAAGTAGTGGTGGTTGAGTTTAAATTTATTTCTAACTTCTTGTTGGTCATCTATGAAGTTGCTTCTCCAGCCAACTGATAATCTCCCCAAATGACTTTAATGATTTTGGATTAGTTTCAAATCTCAAAATACTTATTCATTTTAGTCAACCATGCTTCAACTCCATCTCCCATAACGGTTCTATCAAACGTAGGTGGATTTACCTTTTCATGTCCCTAGACAATTTTGTGGATACACGAGCTCTTATGTCCTAAATCACTTCTTCATGTCTCTAATCCTAAAGGATTTCTTACTCAGCAGGATGCTCTTCATACTCATCCTAATGGGCTTCCTCCTCATGTCCATGAATTTATTGTTCTAGGGATACAATTATGTCCCTAGTCTCATTCATGGTTGTAAGAATCTGATCTAACTTTGTTGCTTTTTCATTGGTAAATTGGTTAGGATTAAACAAAGGGTTATTGTCATTGACAATCAAAGAACCTTCTCCAAATGTTCTTGCTTGCACCATTCTTCTTTCTGATAATAGAAGACTATGAAAATGTTAGCGAACTCATTTAGTCTTAGAGTTTGAGCCACATCTCTAATACCATAGTGTAACATCCCAGTAGGGATTTACTATAATAATATAATTTTTTTAAAAATAATTACATAACACTTATTATTTCATTATATTACACCACAAGAATCTAATTAGTGACCTTACCATACTAGTTAAGTATGTTAAACATAATAAAACATATAACATTATCAGTTATTGATCACTAACATCATATAAAACATAACATAACTGCATACAAAGAGTATTTACATAAAATCTAACCATGGATGGTACAATAATACATCCACTATTGTCAATGTATATTAAGTTATCAATTACATTTTTAATTATCATTATGTCTCAACATAAATATAATAATAGATATTATGCTCCACTGAACACGAGTCACTCAAAATCTAGTATCTTTGATAATCTCAAGTGTAATCTCCAATAAATACTATAGTGGGGAGGGAGAGTATCATCTGAGCACTTCTTCACACCAACCTTAGACCATCTTTCTCCTGCATAATCCCTCAAATAGAGAATTTTCATCCCTTCACATATGGGTAGATAGTGATAGTGTAAGAATTTAGAGAGACATGCTAGAACCCATGTGTTGTAAGATTTCCACTACATGATGTGTACCATAAAAAAATATGTTCTAACATGATATCATACAAATATGTAAATCATACATATGAAATGACAATGTCTATCTAAACATTACTTAAATGGTTAAAGTTTTCAAATAGCTATTGATTTCAAGGACTAGTCAAATTCATATAGATCACTTGATCAGATTACCTTCATCTAGCATTGGTGATGCTAACTAAGCTAACAAAATCCATCTCACTGCTTAGTTACTACCATCAATGCAAGATTTGGTTAACATTGATATAACCAATAGATTCATGTAAATTATTTCTACTAGCAAGTACTAATGCATGATAAATACTAAAATAATCATAATAAATACATTTAGTATGTCAAACATATGAATGCTTTCTACTATATTATTCAACACAATTACCATTTGTATATAAAATAAGTTTATTTTCCAAATGGTTAAAATATAATTTTAGACTGCATTCCCAAAATCTTAAAGTAAATTCAAACGTTTACATCTATCAATATCTTGGTATATTGTTCATATTACTTAGTACAAACCAGTAGTCATAATTAATATGAAGATTCAATAAACTCATAAATAAACACTTATTCTTTCATTTATGAGCTTAGGCTACATGTGTATAATTATAGTTCCCTATCCTTTAGGATTTATATGACTTACATGACTAGGCACATGCTTCTTATTATATAAATATAGGTTATATACATTTATGAGAACCTAAGTTCTCTTATAAGTATAATACCCATGGTTATTTTTAGCAATGAATATTCATTAATTCATAAATATTCTATTTTTAGGGTTTTGGTTTTAGTGATTTTTAGGGTCAGCAGATGAGACTAGATCATCAAAATTTTAGGGATATATATATTTTTTTGGGGCTAGCTCACCAACTCTTTATGGTAATATATAAGATTACACTTAAATTTTCTAGATATATATAGTAGATCCCCCGAGATACCAGCCCAAACAACAAGAAAAATTGAAACTAAAGGAGCACAAAACTGAATGACAAAAATGAATGATAATTTTGAATAACAGAACCTTTTGGCTATGTCATTTAGCTGCACCATCTGGCCCTATCATTCAACTCTAACAATCGACTAAGCCATTTGGCTATGTCATTTAGTTGCACCATTCAGGTATATCATTCAACTGTGCTATTTGGATCTATCATTCAACTATGTCATTTGGTTGCATCATTTGTCTGTGTCATTCAACTAGGTCATTCAACTTTTTCATTTAGTTAAATCATTCATCTCTACCATTCAGCTAGGTTGTTTAGCTATGTTTTTTGACTAACTTATTTGACTACATTTTTTGTCTATGTTATTTGGCTATGTCATTCATGGTTTGTCTCTGTTATTCAACTTTTTCATTCATCTATTGTGTTCGACTATCATTCAGCTATGTCATTTGGTTGCATCATTTGATTTTTTTATTCAACTATGTCATTCAGTTCAGATGTTTAAATCCATCAATTGGTTTGATCATTCAAATTTATTGTTCTACTTATGGACTATATAGGAAAAAATACTAACAAAAAAATTTGCCATCACCCACAGATGATTTACCATACCAACAAATCAATTTTTTTTAGATTCATAAAATATTTCTAATAGGTTTTCTAGGAGGACATCTTAAAATGAGCCCTAATATTACCTATATTTATGTATTATTATAATAAATACCCCATTATATATATCATTAATACACAAATACGATTCTAGCCCATAATAGTGTTTTTCATTATTCTTATTAAACTTTAATGTTTCAACAACTAATAACTTTTCATGAGAAAAGGCTTCAAGAATAAAAAGGGTCTCAACTATTCTATTGCCTTTATTTCTCTATATTAACATAAGGGATATAATTCAATATTTTATCTCAAAATCATTACTAATCAATTTCCCATCTTTTCTCTCAATTAAAGTCCTTTTACCATGTATCAAAAGATCAACCTATAATTAGCATAAAATCTACAAACCTTAATATAATTGTGTATGTTTCAATTAAAGCTCATGCTCATAAATTATCGATCCTCTTTAGCTCATTTGGATTCATGTGTTTATAATTAAAATACCAAAAACACTATATATTTATATTTACCCACACAATGTACATAACTTTGTTTCACACTCATAGTTTATAACAATTTTTCATAGTTCGATTCAAGTATATATATATATCTTTTTTGAGTAACAACACAGTCATATTTATATAAATGTATATACCTTGTTCAACTTATAATTTATAACATTAACTCATTCAAGTTTATAATCATTGTTTCGTGTATGAATATGTATACAGTCTCTAGCATACTACATTTCAAATGACAAGATTCAACCTTATATATATATATATATATATATATATATATATATATATATATATATCTTTTTTGAGTAACAACACAGTCATATTTATATAAATGTATATACCTTGTTCAACTTATAGTTTATAACATTAACTCATTCGAGTTTATAATCATTTTTTCGTGTATGAATATGTATACAGTCTCTAGCATACTACATTTCAAATGACAAGATTCAACCTTATATATATATATATATATATATATATATATATATATATATAATTCTTTTAAAACACAGTCAACATAAGTATAAAAATGTGTATATTTTGTTCACAATTTACTTAAAGACACAGTCGACTTAGGTATATATATGTATATATTCTATTCATAAACAACTAAAAATAATAGTTGATTTAAGTATATGCATACAATCTTCATTACCAAATGACTTAATACACACACATAGTCCCTATGTGTATGCAATCAATCAAACAATAGTCCATATATATATATATATATATATATAACATTAACTCATTCGAGTTTATAATCATTTTTTCATGTATGAATATGTATACAGTCTCTAGCATACTACATTTCAAATGACAAGATTCAACCTTATATATATATATATATATATATATATATATATATATATATATATATATATTATTCCTTTAAAACACAGTCAACATAAGTATAAAAATGTGTATATTTTGTTCACAATTTACTTAAAGACACAGTCGACTTAGGTATATATTCTATTCATAAACAACTAAAAATAATAGTTGATTTAAGTATATGCATACAATCTTCATTACCAAATGACTTAATACACACACATAGTCCCTATGTGTATGCAATCAATCAAACAATAGTCCATATATATATATATATATATATATATATATATATATATATATATATATATATATATATATATATATATATATATATATATATATATATATATATATATATATATATATATATATATATATATATATATATATATATATATATATATATATATATATATATATAACATTAACTCATTCGAGTTTATAATCATTGTTTCGTGTATGAATATGTATACAGTCTCTAGCATACTACATTTCAAATGACAAGATTCAACCTTATATATATATATATATATATATATATATATATATATATATATAATTCCTTTAAAACATAGTCAACATAAGTATAAAAATGTGTATATTTTGTTCACAATTTACTTAAAGACACAGTCGACTTAGGTATATATTCTATTCATAAACAACTAAAAATAATAGTTGATTTAAGTATATGCATACAATCTTCATTACCAAATGACTTAATACACACACATAGTCCCTATGTGTATGCAATCAATCAAACAATAGTCCATATATATATATATATATATATATATTATTCCTTTAAAACACAGTCAACATAAGTATAAAAATGTGTATATTTTGTTCACAATTTACTTAAAGACACAGTCGACTTAGGTATATATATGTATATATTCTATTCATAAACAACTAAAAATAATAGTTGATTTAAGTATATGCATACAATCTTCATTACCAACTAACTTAATACACACACATAGTCCCTATGTGTATGCAATCAATCAAACAATAGTCCATATATATATATATATATATATATATAAACACACACAAACACACACCAAAGGAATCAATAGAAAACCATAATCTCCTTTAACCCTTTCAAAGTCCTTTTGACTTACTTTTTTTATCTACATCAAACTTATGATCTATAAGTTATTTCTCTCTCTCTATACACACACACACACACACACACACACACACACACACACAAAAACATACATACATACATCTAAGTTTTTGAAACTCAGTCTATATATGTATATATGGCACTAATATCTGCCCAGGGTTTCATCTTAAACTAGAGCATTGTATATTCAAAAAACTACATTTTATTTACCTTAATGGCTTAATACCAAAACAAATTTGTTAGTAGTCTTAGGGTTTTAGTAGTTATATGGCTTAGTTTTGTGGATGGCCAAGCCATCCACAAGGTTAAGCTTGCATTATTTACTCAAGATTAATACATTATCAAAACCCTAATAATCTAGAACATAAACAAAATTTCTATTAATAAATGAAATTAATTACTTCACCAACCTCTTAAGTCACTTTCAAACTGATATAGAATAAACTAGTATCTTCCAATTCTTCCCTTGCTTTGTGTTATCTTTCTCCTCTTTTGTCATGTCCATTTATCCTCTACGACTTGCCTCTTATCCTTCTCTACTCGCCCAACTCTTTTCCATTCAAAATTGCATGCAATCTCTCCCAACTCATAGTCACCATGCATATTATGTGTTTTTCCATTCAAAACAGGGGCTAAGACTAGTTAACTTCCATTAACAATGCTTAAGAAAAGCCTTAATTTCAGTTTACGTGATCTTTCTTCCTTTTCCTTATTCATTATTATATTCTTTTCAAATCTTTGCATGTTAATCTACGTTACATGTCTGATTAATTCACTCTAAAAGTCCACTCAAAACATTATTAATAAATGATAACTATTACTTCTATTTCAATGTAATTTATGCATGTCAACAAGATTAGGTATATATCTTAGGATAGTCTTAGGTTATAATATAATATTTTCAAAATACTTTAAAGATAAAAAATATCACGATTTTAAAATAATATTGTAACTAACAATAAAGCGATGATATCCTTTTATCCAAAAATGTAAATTGGATAATTATTATCCTATCCATAATAGTATTATTGTAATGTAATTGTCACTTTATTACTATTTTATATAAACTATATACATCTTTTGTTATCTTATTAACTTCAAGTGTATATTGATATTCCTGAATATCAATGATAACAACTAATGCTCCGAAACATTGTAAAGACATTTTTGATAGTCTATATAATAGTAACTAGATATCATCTACATAGATTTATATTCTTGTAATCATAAACAACATGAATATAGTAACATAATACAATTCTACTGTAACATTATGCACTAAGTCTACGTAAAATACACAATGCAATCATACACAAGATTTATTCCATTTATAATTAATAAAATTAAACTAACATTCACTATCATGCAAAATCTAATATCTAACTACAATTAACTTTAAAAACATATTAATTTTAACAATCCAAATACACAATACATATAACATATAAAATTTAATGTGGTGTGTGTGTAGGTTATAGTAGTTTCTTTGTCATCCTTCACCATATCCACCTATATCACCCTCTCTGATGATGCTCTCCCTTTGTGATGCTTTGAGAGATGAACTCTCTTACATCCAACTCATGACAAGAAGGTAGTTATCCCAATACATCATGATATATGTCATAAAATAATGTTGTAATAATAAATGTAATGTAATCATTATGTACAAAATTCATATTTAGCCAATTTATAATAATAAAATCATGAAATCCAAGTAACATACAACTATCTCATATCAGTATATGACTTATAATTTAGTTAAAAAGTAATAAATCAATTTAACAACTATAATAATCTATGGATAATTAGGTAAATCAGGTTAGTGAAAATTCAAGATGTAACATTAACCTATATACACCATAATATCATATCTCTAGTTACATAACATTCCATGCCTTCTTGACACATATCATTCCTAAAAAATATGAAGAAACCAAGTAATGAATGTTTTTAAAATCATTGCAGACTTTCCTCCATGATTGACCATCCAACCACTCATATGTGATTTTGGTAGGTGATAGTTTTGCAACCTCAGTTAGAAATTTCACAATGTTACTTTGATTCCATTCATTATGATTTTTATTCCTCCTTTGTTTCCATACATAATTATGTCTCCTTTGATTCAATGTTCGATAATGTAATTCACTACTCTGATTCCATGCGTAACCATAATAGTTCTTCTTTGGCTTCCATGCATAGTCATAGTGATTTCTCCACTAATTTTCTATATTATACTCCATTGAAATACTCTATTTTTATGTCTATCCATTAGTTTTTCTACTTTGATTCCATGTATATCCATAATTATTATTCATATGATTCCATGTAAATCCATAGTGATTGATGTTATAACACTCCTTGACATGCCTCTATGATTGCTTCCTCTCATGATGATGTGATGTCTATATACCTCAACCATTGTATATTTTTTGATACTTTGACCTTATCAATTTTTAATTCTACTTATTCCACATTTTCTACTATTAGTGACTTTGTCTCTTGATTATATGGAGTGTTCTTTTCTTCTTGTAATTTTTCTTCATATTTTTCTCTCTTCTTTTGAATCCTTCTATTGATCTTCTTCACCATCTTCAAATTCATCCTTATGCTCTACCTTGTCCTTATTTATTCCTCATTAAGTGTGATATCCTACAAAGTGACACTATTTTTTATGTACCATAGCTTCATGAACTTCTTATGTAGATTAATATTGATTGTTCCCAAAGTCTCTAACCAAGGATATCTAAGAATAATATCCAAGTCATATCAAAGTATAAAAATCTAAGTGCAAAACATATTTTTTTCATATCGAGCTTCAAATTTTCAAAAATTGAATCCTCTTACCATATACTTGAGTTTCATTCATATCATTTTCTTGAACCTATAGATGTTGGGCCATATTCATGTTGATGAAGTTATACTTGTTGCAAAGGTTTGTAGACACAATTGTTTTATTCCTTTGAATGGATCTATGAAACTGAAATATGAAGTCTTTTTTCTTTAGAGATAAACTATTTTAACTCTTTTCCTCAACCTCATCATATTCACCATCAACATCATTTTATTTTTATTCTTCATGATTTTTATCCTCATCCTTATTTTTTCTATTTTATTTTCATTACTCACATCTACTTCCTTGTCATCTTATTTTATTGTTTCCCATTTGGCCAAGAAAACTCATTCTAATTCCTCACAAGATGAGTTAGACTTGTCCTTTTTCAGCTTAATAAACCACTGCCATGTTGGACCTTTAAAAATAATGTTAAAATGAAATTTCCACTTTTCTAATTGAAAAATGTATCTTATTAAAAACTTCCACCATTCGTTATTATCAATATCACCCTTTCCATAAAAACTTATTAACCCCATGATCCATAACTAATATTAAATATAGGGTTTCAAAACACAAATATTCATTAGATTTTATTTTATACCCAAAATCAAAGAATAAAAACTTTTATACAAATAGATCTGAATATTTATTTTTAATTGCAAAAAGATACCTAATTTTGTTACATGGAATGGAAGATATAAATATTTTTCCATGATTTCACCTTGAAAAACTAACAGATCTGTAATTTTGAAGGCTCATTTTGGAAGGACACAAATTCCTTAATACTACTCATAATCATTAATGTGACCACTAATTTAAAATATATAGAAAATATTTATTTTATGGTGTAATATAAATCCTAATAAAAAGGAAGCATAAATGAAAACTTTGAAGTTCACTTATTTTGTCATAATATTACACCAAAAAAAGCTCTAAAAATAAGGTTTTGAGGGTCAACTTTGCATGCCCATATCTCCATTGATATTGCTCAGAATCCTTAGTATGACCAATTTTCCCTCAAAATAATTTTTTCAATGATGTAAACAAACTCTTAACTAGAAAATATATAAGCATGGACAAAGCCTCTAAAGTTGACTATTTTTTCCTGATTCCATATTAGAAAAAATTAGCAAATAATCATATTCACAAGATCAAATTTATATGGCCATATCTCACTTGATTTTTTTATAATCCTTAGTGTGACCAATTTTCATAAATATCTCAAAAATAACTTTATATACACATAAAAATCACCTAGACCAAATCTTTATGAGAGGATAATGACCTTCTTCAAGATGTTTGCCTTCTTCTCAAAAAATTAATCTACAATATTACAAACTTTTTCCAACAACAAATTCCACTTGACTCAAATCATTGATCTAATACCACTCGGTTAGATCTTCACATATAATAATATAAAAAATCTAAATAATATGTAAAATATAATGAAGATCAACAACACAAGATGTTTATGGGCAGAGATGCCCTAATATGAGATAAATTTAGAAATAGAATAATTAATCCTAAGTTAGGGAAATATAATAAAATAATCCTTTAGGAAGTAATAAATCCACAAGATATCCCAATATGATAATGCCAATTTGAGTAGATGACCTCCAATTTTATTCTACCAAATAGAAGACTCTCTACTTCATGATATCCTTCACAATGATATTCATCTCATTTATAGGGAGCTTTATCACTAACTATGGATGGGTAAACTCATAATCTCAATGTAGGCCAACTCATTACCCAATATATTAATTCCAAAAGTTATCCATTTGACCCATTTAATAGACTATTGTAACTAAGGAGGTTGTGGGTTACATGTTGACAACTCTATCAACCCATATATACCATAATATTATATCCCTAGGTACATATCATGAAATGTGAAATTGGTGTGATTTCTTACGTGAGTTAGGATGGGTTGTTAACCTAAGTGTCCCTTTTATTTGAGGTGGAGCTAACTCATTACTAGGTCACCACCTAATAATTCAAAGACAAGGTTGTCAAATCAAGACAAAGGTTTGATTAAGTCTGACAACATATTGGATACCTACATTCAAAAGATGGCTTTTATATTTTATTCTTGAGGGTTGAGTAAAATCAAGGAAATTCATAGTGGTGGTATAATCAATTATGATATCTTTTAAGAAACAATGTAGAGAAATGCAAGTGGTTGTAAAAAATAAGATTTGGAGTTCATGGTTGAACTAGTCAAGAGAGTAGAAATAACATGTGCTCTATGACATTATCCATGAAATACTTCAATCCATTGATTAAATTCTATATTTTACCAATTCTTAGGTAAGACACCACCTAATCCTAAACATGGTCAAGATTAGGAAAGATTATGTAGTGTGTGATATTGCATTATAAGGAAAGTAGAATGTCCCAACTATGACGTTGTCAATATGGAAGGCATTGGTGCAAAAAATATAGGCACAACCTCTAAGTTAAAAGTGGGTGTAATGGTTCATGTATTAACAAATAGTCTATATGATTGTATTAGTTTGTTATGAATTATGATTTCTTGTTGGGAACCTAATTTGGTTTGGTTGTTTCCTCCCAAAACTATTTATACTCTCTTTGTTATTTTGAAAGAGTGAATATCTTTTGAGAAAGTAGAGGCTTGAGACTATTTTAGTAAAAAAATACATTTCATGGTATATTTTTATCTCTTGAGTAGTTAGTCAATATAAAATTTAGTAATTATAAATCAAGTTTATGAGCGAGTATGATTGAAGGAGTTTAGAAATATGTTAATTATTAGTTTTTTCTATTTTATTAGTGTTTAATCCTAAAATTGGATAAGGAGTTTTATCTTATCTTTTGTGGTATAAGGGTTAATAATATAGGAATAAAAATGCACAAGGATGATAATCAAATCTATAACAGGCCAATTGAGTTCTCAACTTAGATATAAGCATACACTAAATTTATTATGTTGAGTACAGGATAAATATAGAAAGTAAAATTAATAGATGCATGAAAATGATAAATAAGTAATATACTTAATTGGTTTTGATGCTAACACATTGTTGGATCTAGAACATGCAAGAAATAGGCTACAAGATGGTTCTGGAATAGACATCAGATTCTAGATCTGACAATTTTGGGCTCTAGACATTAATATCAGCCTGAGATGGTTCCATCGACATTAGTTTATAGGTTCGATGTAAGTGTCATGTAGGTATTACTTTATAAAAATAAATTCAACCACTTAGATGCTTTTGGGTTTGAATTTACCTTTGCTTTGGTGCATTGAAATCTAAGTCATGGATTGTCGCTCTTCATAAATTTATAAACCCCTAGTTAATCATTTTAATGCTAACCTTGGGGCAAAATGGGTTAGTGGGCACATGGTGTCGAGTTGACTGTAAATACCCCACTATTAGTGGATGCTACATACATAGCCAATAATGTAGAAAAGGGCCTCATACTCATGTAGTTCTCCTTTATGTGTTGGCTTATGTGTGAATTAGATAATGTGTTGAAAATAAGTACAACAGTGATCTAGCTTATAACTTATAAAATCATACTCTTGGGTTGCTCTTTTAATAATTCAGACCTATATATGTATTGTACCTATGACTAGTATAGAAATAAGGAATCTTTGTTCAATTGAAAGCTTGATAGAGTGTTTTAGATAAGTTATCTTGGTCTCTTTGGTATTTTTTTAGGTGAGGAATAAATGAGGGTTAATCTTAGGTTGACCATTATGATACGTTTTATTTGAAAATGAGATGACTTAAGGGCACTTGACACTTGCATCGGGTTATGACACTAACATCGATGTTGGCGTATGTCACAAACATTAGTGTCCAAGAAGTAGGAAAGTAGGTACAGAATCAGAACTTGTAGAGATAGAAAATAAGTAAATTTTAAACATTCAAAAAAAGATAGAAGACCTGGGTCATCAACATAAGACTAGTCATACTAAGAGATATAGGCTAAGAGGCATAAGATAGAGTAGATACAAAACTTAAATAAGTGAGAAAATGTCCAATACTGAGAGGAAAAACTAAGGTCTAAGTTTTTCAAGTGTACAAGATTGAGATGTTATATAATCTATAAATATCATCTACATTTCCTCTTCCTTTAATCTAGTAATGAAATTTTTAGTTTAAAAGAAAGGAATGCGTAGCTAGGTGTGTGTAACACACCTTATCTTTGCATGTGCCCAACTTGAGTGCTTTGTTGGTGACATACCAACAACCAAAAGCATGGTGTAGTATGTAATCAGTACATATAACCTAGGTTGAAAGTACTTGAAATAGATTTAAATTAAAAGAGCAAGATTTAGGAGTACACCTATGTGTCGATGTTACTACCTTGCCTATTGAAAGTTGATTTGAAAAATATGTATCATTTTAAGACTCTAAAATTAAGATTATGACAAATATAGATAAATATTTAAACCACATATATCGAATGAGATAAAGAGAGGGAGAGAGATTAGAAGGCACATGCCCCCAACCTTGGAGCAAAAGTGAGTTTCCACCTAGTAGTTGAGATTAGCTCAACTATGCAACTCAATGATAATTATAACCTAGTTAGGATGCATGATATAATCAAGTCCAATCTAAAAAAAATAGCAAGATTGAGTTATTTCATCACCTCAAGCATACTAAAAAATGAACCAACTATTGCAGTAGATTAGCTCAATAAAATCCATAAAAGTCTGTGAAGTGTCAGTACAAAAAAAATATGTGGCATTGTAATAGTCCATAAAATATTTTTACAATCTAAAACTTGGATTTTGTAATCTTAGACACATATTTTATAGCATATGCACCTTATATATGTCTCATGTTGAAACTATGTATAACAATGATACAATGTATATAATTATGCCACAACTATCAATCTGAATCATATAATTGTCTGCTTTGGCCAATTTTAAAAACTGTATAAGTGTGGAGAACATACTTCTAAATGATGCCCCCACTATATATGGATAAATATGAAAACTAAAATAACTACCAATGTAGAGAACAAGCTTATAAAACATGCCCCCAACATAATTTGGAGATGTTTAATACTACATAGGTGTGGAGAACATGCTTCCAAAACATTCCCCCACTAAACTTGAGAATTATGCCAAATATGAATAAGTGTGAAGAACATGCTTATAAATCATGGCCCCACTAAATCTAAAAATTGTGAATGTGTGGAAGCTATGTCTATATGACATGCCCCCACTAAATCTAAAAACTGATATAAGTATCATATACTTAATGAGTGTGGAGAATATGATTTTAAATCATGTCTCCATTGAATTTGGAAACAACACCTTTTGTGGAGAACATGTCTCTATGACATGCATACACTAATATGCCCCCCACCTTTTAGGTGAATAAAATATATGAACTAGTATTTACGTCACCTTAAAATTATAATACAACTTTATAATCTATGAATGTAACCATGTAGCATATATAGAAGGAACATGTCTAAGTAGATCTAGAATTGAAATGGATAGAACCAATGTGATCACATGAAGGCTCAAAATGCATGATAAATATAATGGCAATGCCTAAATAGTAAATGTATAAACTCAATAATCAAACAAATACACACTCAAGATCACTCAAAATTAATTCAAAAGGCAAAGGTCTAAGGAGACTGTAAACAAGGGGCATATTCAAATGTCATACAATCAAAGGGACATGACTTAGTCAAATGTTCAAAAAAGTAAAGATGACATATTCAAATGTCCATACAACAAATAATGACATATGCAAATGTTAATGAAATCATACATAAGCACGTGGACCAAAATCAAAGGAGCATATTCAAATGTTTGAATAATGTATACAATAGCAAGGTAAAATACTCAAGGAAGTGCATGGAGTGAAGTATAAGAAACCAACATAAACATGTCATAGTACCCCATGGATTAATGCATTAGGAAAAAATGTCAAGTGTATAACATATCAAGTACCCTATGTAAGATATAATCATGGATAAAGACATGTGTAAGTACATATGTAAGCTCAAACATGATAATATAGAATGATATTCTAATCATATAACCTATGTTTATCAAGATCAAAGAAGTAGATGCCCCTAATGTTCATATAAAATGAGTAAATAAAAAGTCCAACATCTAAAAATAAGAGTGTATCATGTATCTATGTATGCATGTATCGCACTCAAGTAGAAGTGTGACACACATGTATATGTAGAAGCAACTAAATATGCCAACCATTAATATGGAACTAACACATAGATGCCAAGGATCTAATAGAACATGTAGGTGCCAAAAATATTTTTAAAGTTTTGTTTTTTTTTGACTTTTTGGTATTTTGGAATATTTGAAAAGGAAACATCATCTTCTGATGTCATCCAATGGATGGTCATAGATATATCCCCATTGTGAATCTGGTGTAATAATATTGCGATGTTATCAAGGAGCGTGTATAAGATCAATATCTATCATAGTAGTAGTAGTAGTGATATTCTACATATATAAAATATGACTCCTTAGTCATGTAGTAGTAGGAGTAATAGGAGTAGGGTTTCTTACAACCCATTGTTGAGTGCTCTATGGTTTCTTTGGAATAGTAGTAATATGATCATGTGTAGGTGTTATGGATATATGAATATGGTGTATAATATATGGGGATTCTATGAAATCCACCATATGTCTTTTATATAATGGTCTCTTGAGTACTAGTCACTTAGTAAATGGGATTGCATATTTCTTACCCTTTTGCAGTAAATGAGCATTAGTAGGCTTGGTAATTAAATGTGTAAGTATAAGTTTCTCTTGTTCAAGAGGATGCTCATATGGAATTCTGAAAACTGTGACTACTTAATTGGCATGCATATATCTATTGCACCCATGCACTATGGAAGATGGTGCTCAAAGTATATCTAAGGTCTTTCAAATAACATATCAAATATTCCCATGGAATGTATGATTGAAAATGTAGTAACCACATGTGTGGTATTGACCTATAAAGGTAGGTTAATCTCTCCAAAAACCTTTTGAGAGGTCCCATCAAATGCTCTAATTGATCTAGTTTAAGTTTATCAATCATTGTGAGTATAAACCAAGTGCATAAGTAATTTCATGGTGCATAAATTTCACTTGCATTATTATCAATCATAACAATATGTATAGGGTGTTTGTCAAGGTATGCTCAAATGAATAAAGAATGAATATCATATTCATCATCTTTAATTTCACTATCATTGAAAGTAATAGAAGGTCTCTGAATCATAGGAGACATATGTCATGTGTAAGTACCAATAATCCCATCCAGTGGGTGTCTATAATATGGTGTAAAAGGATCTACATTATATACTATTTGCACCTCTAGTTCTATCTTAGAATGGTCTTGTAAAGAATTATTAAATATTTTTTGTTTATGGTGATCACCAGGGTATGACCTTGATTCCTTTGGAAGATCCTCAAATATAAGCTTTATGTCATCGATAAGATATTGTATCTTTTGTTTCAAGGTAAAACATCTACATGTAGAATGTCCTAGTCCTTGATAATAATCATAATAAAAATTTGCATCATATATTTGGTGTAGAGGTCGACTCATCAACCTTGATAGGATGAGTGAGTGATATAAGCTGACACTCTAATAACTGTAGGAGTAATAAAGATGGGGACTTAGGTAAATGTATAAATTATCTCCTTGGTGCATTGGATAATACAAGTTGATTAGGTTGTTGTGAAACTGTGTTAACCGTGGTGGTTGTTTCCTTTTTAGGCTCATGAATTTTTAGGTTTAATTGTAAATTTGGTATTAGATGTAGATACAATTGGTGTGTTTGTTATATACTTGAGCTTATTTAATGACATAAGCTTCATTTCACTGTATTGTACAGCATGGCATAAGTCATCAAAATATTTTTGCTTCTTAAAAGTAATGGACTCATGTAACAGATCAATAAAACTTTGATTGAATATATTTTGAAACTCTTTATCTTCATAAGATTGGTCATTTTGGCTGGCATTATCTTATATCTCAAGACATATTCATTGATAAGTTCATTGGTTCCTTATTTAATTTTTTCAATTTGAGCATAGGAAACCTTTTTAGAAATATTAATGGAAAAGTGTGTTAAAAATTGGTGTGTAATAGGTTTGAATGTTTTCATATATGAAGAGGTAAATCATAGAACCACCTTAAACCATAGTCTTTGAGGCTTCTTAGAAATAATTTGGTCAAAAGTTTATCACTAGAGTCATAGTCAAGGCATGCGCATAAAAGGTTTAAATATATTGTTCAAGATCACACTTTTCATAATAAAATGTGAAGTTAGGTGCAACAAATCTAGTTGAAAAATGATGTAAAGAGATCTCAAGTGAAAGAGGGTTATGTAACACATTTGGTGAATCTAAAGCATGAGGGGATTATAAAAAAATATGTTCAATATTTGTAACTTTGTCCTCTAAGGTATTTGTAACTTGAAGGAGTGTTTGAATAGTAAACTTAGTGGGATTTAGATTGGTAATTTGAGTAGTCACTAAAGGGGATGAAAACATTTTTTTTTTGTTTTGACATTTCTCCTCTTTTATAATTTGTTTTTATATAAAATAAATAACTATATTTAATCATTGATGTGAAATTAATCACATTGATTAATATAAATTTATTGATTGTTTGTATAATTACTTCCAATATATTAGACTTCAATCTTTGTATCTCTTGAATCTAAAAAACTTTGCAAGTATTGGAAAAGACCCCTTGAATATTAGACACATATACATAGCATATGCATCTTATATATGTCTCATGATGAAACTAAGTATAACAATGGTATAATGTATATTATTATGCCACAACTGTTAATCTAAATCATATAATTAATTATGTGCTTTGATCAATTTGAAAAATTGTGTAAGTGTGGAGAACATACTTATAAAGCATGCCCCCACTATATATGGATAAATCTAAAAACTAATATAACTACCAATGTGGAGAACAAGTTTCCAAAACATGCCCCTACTATAATTTGGAGATGTTGAATACTACATAGGTGTGGAGAACATGCTTCCAAAACATTCCCTCACTGAATTTGAGAATTGTTCCAAATGTGAATAAGTGTGGAGAACATGTTTCCAAAGCATGCCCCAATAAATCTAAAAATTATGAATGTGTGGAAGCCATGCCTATATGACATGCCCCCACTAAATCTAAAAATTGATATAAGTATCATATACTATATGAGTGGAGAACATACTTCTAAATCATGCCCCCACTAAATCTGGAAACAACACCATGTGTGGAGAACATGTCTCTATGACATTCCTACACTAATATGCCCCCCTTTTTAGGTGAAGAAAAGCTATGAATTGGTGTTTACATCACTTTAAAACGATAAGACAACTGTATAATCTAATAATGTAACCATGTAGCATATATAAGGAATATGTCTAAGTAGATCTTGTATTGAAATAGATAGAACCAATGTGATCACATGAAGGCCCAAAATTCATGATAAAGATCATGGCAACGTCTAAATAATAAATGTATAAAGTCAATAAGCAAACAAACACACACTCAAGAGCACTCAGAATTAATTAAAAAGGCAAAGGTCCAAGGAGACTACAAATAAAGGGCATGTTCAAATGTCACACAGTCAAAGGGACATGACTTAGTCAAATGTTTAAAAAAGCAAAGATGACATATTCAAATGTCCATACAACAAGCAATGACATATGCAAATGTTAATGAAATAATAGATAGGCATAGAGACCACAATCAAAGGATTATATTCTAATGTTCAAATAATATATATAATAACAAGGCAAGATACTCAAAGAAATGTATGGAGTGAAGTATAAGAAACCAACACAAACATGTCATAGTACCCCATGGATTAATGCATTAGGAAAAATGTCAAGTGTATAACATATCAAGTACCCTATGTAAGATATAATCATGGATAAAGAAATGTGTAAGTACATATGTAATATCAAACATGATAATTTAGAGTGATCATTAAATCATATAACTTGTGTGTATCAAGATCAAAGAAGCAAATACCCCCAATGCCCATATGACATGAGTAGAGAAAAAATCCAACATCCAAAAATATGAGTATATCATGTATCTATGTATGTCTATATAACACTCAAGTAGAAGTGTGGCACACACGTATATGGAAAAGTAACTAAATATGCCAATCATCAATATGGAACTAACACATAGATTCTAAAGAGTTAATAGAACATGTAGGTACTAAAAATATTTTTGGAGTTTCAACTTTTTTTTACTTTTTTGATATTTTAAAATATTTAAAAAGGAAAGATCATCTTATGATGTCATCCAATGGATGGTCATAGATATATCCCCACTTTGAATCTAGTGTAATAATATTGTGATGTTATCAAGGAGCACATATAGGATCAATATCTATCATAGTAATATCAGAATTGATCTACATACATAAAATAGGACACATTGGTCGTGAAGTAGTATTAGGAGTAATGAGAGTAGGGTTTCTTGCAACCCATCGTTGAGTGCTTTGTGGTTTCATTGGAATAGTAGTAATATGAACATGTTTAGGTGCTCTAGATATATGAATATGGTGCATAGTAGATGGGGATTCTGTGAAATCCATCATATGTCTTTGATTTAATGTTGTCTTGAGTATTAGTTGCTTAGTAAATGGGATTGTCTGTTGCTTACCTTTTTTTAGTAAATGAGCATTAGTAGGCTTGGTAATTAAATGTCTAGGTATAAGTTTCTCTTGTTCAAGAGGATGCTCAAATGGAATTCTAGAAACTATGACTACTTAATTGGCATGAATATATTTAATGCACCCATGCACTGTGGAAGATAGTGCTCAAAGTGTACAGATCTAAGGTCTTCCCAATAACATATCAAAGATTATCATGGAATGTATGATTGAAAATGTAGTAACCACATGTGTGGTATCGACCTGTAAATATAGGTTAATCTCACCAAGAACCTTTTGAGAGGTCTCATCGAATGCTCTAATTGATCTAGTATAAGTTTATAAATTATTATGAGTATAACCCAACTGCACAAGTAATTTCATGGTGAAAAAATTTCACTTGCACTATTATCAATCATAACACTATGTATAGGGTGTTTATCAAAGTATGCTCGAATGAATATCATAGTCATCATCCTTAATTTCACTGTCATTAAAAGTAATAGAGGGTCTGTGAACCATAGGAGGTATATGTCATGTGTAAGCACCAATAATCCCATCCAATGGGTGTCCATAATATGGTGTGAAAGGATGTGTATTATAAATCATTTTCACTTATGGTTCCATCTTAGAATTGTCTTGCAAAGAATTGTTAAATATTTTTTGTTTATGGTGATCACCAAGTTATGAGCCTGATTCTTTTGGAGAATCCTTAAATGTAAGATTTTGGTCATCGATAAGATCTTGAATCTTTTGTTTCAAGGTAACGCATATGCATGTAGAATGTTCTAGTCCTTGATAATAATCATAATAAGAATTTGCATCATATATTTTGGGTAGAGGTCGACTCATCAACCCTGATAAGATGAGTGAGAGATATAAGTTGACACTCTAATAACTGTAGAAGTAATAAAGATGGGGACTTAGGTAAACATATAAATCATCTCCTTGGTGTATTGGATAATACAATTTGATTAGGTTGTGAAATTGTGTTAACCATGGTGGTTGTTTCCTTTTTAGGCTCTTGAGGTTTTAAGTTTAATTATAAATTTGGTATTAGATGTAGATACAATTGGTGTGTTTGTTATATACTTGAGCTTATTTAATGACATAAGCTTCATTTCATAGTCTCGTACAACATGGCATAAGTCATCAAAATATTTTTACTTCTTAAAAGTAATGGACTCATATAACATAACAAGAAAACTTTGCTTGAATATGTTTTGTAACTCTTTATCTGCCATAAGATTAGTCATTTTGGCTAGTATTATCTTATATTTTAAGACATATTCATTAATAAGTTCATTGGTTCCTTGTTTGATTTTGTCAATTTGAACATAGAAAAAAAAATTAGAAATATTAATGGAAAAGTGTGTTAAAAATTAGTGTAATAGGTTTGAATGTTTCCATATATTGGAAAGGTAAATCATAGAACCACCTTAAAGTGTAGTCCTTGAGGCTTATTGGAAATAATTTGGTCAAAAGTTTATCATTAGAGGCATAGTCAAGGCATGCACATAAAAGATTTAAATATATTGTTTAGGACCACACTTTCCATAATAAAATGTGAAGTTAGGTAAAACAAATATAGTTGGAAAATGGTGTAAGGAGATCTCAAGTGAAAGAGGGTTATCCAACACATTTTGTGAATCTATAGCATGAGGAGATTTTAAATATTTTTGTTCAATGTTTGTAACTTTGTCCTCTAAGGTATTTATAACTTGAATGAGTGTTTGAATAGTAGACCTAGTGGGATTTAGATTGGTAATTTGAGTAGTCACCAAAGGGGATGAGAACATGTTTTTGTTTTTGTTTTGACATTTCTTCTTTTTTATAATTTATTTTTATATAAAATAAATATCTTTAATCACTAATGTGAAATTAGTCACACTGATTAATATAAATTTATTGATTGTTTGTAAAATTACTTCAAATAGTTTAGACTTCAATCATTATATCTCTTGAATCTGAAAGACTCGGCAAGCACTGGAAAAGACCCCTTGAAAGTGACATATAACACTATAGTAATTTAAGAACTATTCTTAATATAAAATTATTCCAGACCATCTTGTAACTTATGCCTTTATATTATGTCTTAAGCTCTAAAATGATAAGATAATTTACCCATTGTTATTTTTATGTCGATCAAAATCAACTTCAACATATTAAATACAAAATAGTTTTCTATCCTTTACCTTTCTATAAAATCATTGTTTATAAAATCCCCATTTAAAACTCATTACACCTAACGTTATGTTTTTTTTTTTTTTAACTTCTCTTTTAAAATCTAAGTTTTAAATAAATTACACAACATGCAATAAGTAAAACTCCATAAACCTATGTAACTCTTTATCTAACCCATGGACATTTTTAAATATATACATATATTTGTGTCCTATTCTTAGATTTGCTTAATATTTCTCTTTTATTTTCACAGTCAAATTTTCATTATTTTTAAATATATAAATAACATAAAAACAAAACCAAAATATCAAAGTATCATCTAAACAAAGCTTAGAAACAAATAACGAAATCAAAAAACCTATTTAAACTTATATAATTTTACATTTAACTCTTGTTTAAATATATTATTTTGATTTCGATCTTCACAATTTTATTCTCTTTTGAATTTCTCTTTAAAAAATGTACCCTACAATTTTCCTTAGTTCTATCTTTTTGTCCAAGTTTTCATATTTTCAAAAATCTCTCAATTACCTAAGGCCATGAAATAATAATTATATATGAAACAAGATTATTTTGATCAATATATGAGCCATGAAATTTTAAAATAAATAAACAAACTAAACTAAATTGACTAATTGTCACATGTTTTAATATAATGTTATCTCCATGGTATACTATATTTTCACTATCTCTTTTATCATGCTCATGTTCATTATACTCGAGGCATTTATATTGGTGGAATCAAAGTTGAGATTCGTCCCAGCATTTAAAAAAAAGAAAGAAAATAAAATAAAATAAAAATAAGACAATCAATATAACGTTTGAAAAAAAATTAAAAAACATATTAAAAATACACAATAGAATTAAATTGGGTAAAATAATTTGTCTATAAAATTTTACTTTCCATTTAATTTGATATGCCCATGTATTTTGACAACAAACTTTTTTTTATTATAAAATTAAAAGTGATATTTAAAAATGTGGCCCACTAAGTTTAAATTTTATTATTAGTATTTTTAATTTGATTGAAATTTTTATAAAATTAAATTAATTTAATAAATGATACAAAGATAATCAAATAAAAAATGAATGGAAATAGTTATATCCTTAAATCTTCTTTACCTAAAAAAAATTCATATGTGATAAGAATGTAATTTTTTTGACATTATTTATAATTGTGGATCTTTTTTATTTAAAAGCTAAATTTTATATAATAAATTTTTATTATAAATGTAAATATAATATAACTAGTACATATATCTTAGATAAATTTATGTAAAATATATTGATAGATATTATTTTCGAGGCACGCTTATCATATTGAATTGTGACATTAGTGGAATATGTACTTCAAGAATAATATCTATCGGTATATTTTACATAGATTTATCTAAGATATATATGCCAGTATATATTTTAATTATATATATTATATAACTATTTAATTATAATACTATATAATTTAATATATATGATTATAATATCAATGGGATCAATAGCCATATCATTTTACACTCCCTCATTTTATGAAAATAAAATATTGTATCCATTCTATTGATTTAATTACGACACATCTACATATTTGATGTGTGGTTCAATTTAGTGTTGCATTGTTATTGATGTGGAGACAAGACATTGACATCCCAGAGTCTATCTTGTAGCTTTCATTCATCCATATTGCCAATCTATTGACACCTAGAACAATTACATTAGGCTTAAGAATATAAGTAAATGCCATACTCAAACCCTTGAAAGAAAGGAAAAAGACATATAGAACATGCAAATAGTGAAATATTTCAAGATGAGTTGTGTCGTGATGGTGAGGGGCAATGGCAAGGTATTTTAAGTGGTATCATACACCAGGGAGGCCATATAACAATATAATATTATATCTAATATAATAATAAAATATAAGATTAGCTTTGACAAACATCTTAGCATTTGGAAGACAAACATATTTCTTTGCAGTGACATATAAATAACTCTTATCCCATATAATTTAACCTACACACGTGAAAAAATTAAATTGACATGTCAATATAATAATGATGCAGAATGATATGTGTCAATTATATCAAAGCAAGGTGAAAACATATTTGATTGGATGTTTTCTATTGTCAAGGGTAGTGTGGATGTCATGAGAGTTGCTTTGATTGCAGTATGGCTTCATGTCTTATGTGTAGCTCAAATCAATGATGCAATGTCATTGATGTTGGGACAAGACATTGACATCAAAGAGTATATCTTATAGATTCCATTCATCCATAATGCCAACATATTGAGACATAGAGAAATATTTGAAGGTGAGGGGTGGTGATGGTGAGGGTTAGTGACAGGGTATTTTAGGTGATATCATACCCTATAGGGCCCATATATTGAAATAGACCTAGATCCAAGGCAACTGTTGAATTTACATGCCTTGGACCCATTGTGAAGGGATGCAAAGCTTGCATGGTGATAGAATCCTTGATTGGTAATTTCCTATTAACAAAGGTGGATGAGGATGCAATGAGATATGATTTGATTACAATAGGGATCCACATCCGATATGTAGCTCAAATTAGAAATGTAATGTTGCAAATACAGTGAGAAGAGATTGAGTTCATATTGTCCATTTTTTTAGCCCACATATAAAGCTTGAGCAAATTCTTCAAGGGGCCAACAGAGATGTTTTAAAGCAAGCCAAAGGACTAAGCCTTGTGCAAAGTTATTTTATTCAGCTTCCCTTTTTTGAGCTAAGTCATTGATCATCTTCAAGGCCTTGTAGGAGCAAGTATTTCTTTCCCTTAGGTTCTTTTCTTTCGGCCAAGTCTTTTCCTTGTTCTTTCTTTTGGCTAGGTCTTTTTTGGTTTTATTCTGTCTCCAAGTGATAAATTTCTTTTAGATAATTTGTCTGAAAGAAAGGTTCTAAAGGGCACTTTCAAAAAATCTGAGAGAGACTTTTCAAGCTTTGGGAGGACCATTTTAAGTTTGTCAAAGGGTCTCTTTCCCTTCGAGAAGGATCTTTTCAAAAATTTAGAAGGACCATTTTCAGGCACTGAAGGGCACTTTTCTCAACAGGAAGACCATTTCAAAATTCTCTAAGGGTATATTTCCCTTCGAGAGGACCACTTGACAATTTGTCGAAGGGCACTTTCAAAAAAGTTAAAGGTAATTCCCACAGACATTTTGCCTACGGGAATGGTGAAAGAAAGGGTCGATGAAATAAGGAAATAATCAAAGGGAAATTCCTTCGAGAAAATAATCTCGAAGGATAAAAAACACAAAAAAGAAACCCAAAAGAATTCCTCTAAAGGAATTCTTTCAGCATAATTGTTTGAGGAAAGCCTGCAGAAAGAAGGAGGCTTGAAAGAAGTCTAAAGACTTGGAGTGAGAAGAGTTCGAAGTAGTTGGATTCCAAAAGTTCAAAGTAACAGGGTTTCAGAAGTCCAAAGACTTCAAGATCAAGAAGTTTGAATACTTCTATATGGAGAAGTCCAAAGTAGAACAGTTGGACAAGTCTGATCAATAAGTAGGCTTAAAAAACCTGAATTACATTGCATAGTGTAAGTCAGGATTCTCCAAAGACTCTACTTATAGATTTTTATAAGTCAAGTAGTTAAGAAAATCTGATTTGCATTGCAAAGTGTAAATCAGGGTTTCAAAGCTACTTGACTTAGGAGAATTCATAAGTAAAGTAGTCATGAAAGCTCTAAGTCATAAGTAGTTAAGAACACTTAATTTATATTGTGAAGTGCGAATCGGGCTTTCAAAGCTACTTGACTTAGTAGAATTCATAAGTAAAGTAGTCATGAAAGCTCGACATCATAAAGCTGGAGGAACCTGAAGACATCAGGCCTGGTCAAACAAATAAAAGGGTGCCACATGGCATAAGTTGGAGTAGGAGTTGACCTTTCAAAGGAATAGTTGGAGGATGATCCAAGAGAATTTTTAGTTGGCATAGAATCGACAGTTCATGGAATTAAAGCTCAAATACACCTGAGTTAAATGGATACGGGAAAACCAATGTCTTTAGATTGGTTTTTTGTCTATAAAGGTCTAGGTATAAGTAGGAATTAGTAGGTGAAAGTAATGACCGTCATCTTTGAAAAATAGCCATTTGACTTGAATGAAGCATGGGCTGGCTTGAGTTTCTACACATGGAGACCTGCATCTTTTTCAGCAAGACACACAAAAGGGGAGGCTTGCCATGTTATTTTTGAAACAAAGATCATTTCAGCCATGCCATAAGTGACATCTAGCTGCTCACGACATGGCTCTTTCAAATGTACCAAAGAGAGACTTCAATGCATGAAGAGGGCTCAAGAAGATCTTGAACAATGCATTTTCATGGAAAGAATGAGGATGAAAACAAAAATCAACGACATCTTCTCTTTCCATGCAAACCTCTCTCTCTCTCTCTCTCTCTCTCTCTCTCTATATATATATATATATATATATGGGCTTTCAAGCCATTTAAAAAGATTCCCAATTTTTAGAGTTTTTATCATCTTTTTGGGATGTTGGGTGAATATTTTGTCAACCAGCTAACTGGTGAACAAAATAGGTCTTATCAACCACAGCAAGGGAGATTAGTTGGCCCAATGTGCGGGTTTGCTACATCAGAAGTGGACAAATCTCTCCTCTCATCAATGGGAAGTTCCCTATGAATATGAAGGGGCTATATGTTATATATATAAGAAGAAAATAATACTCAGGGGTAGGATACACCATCCATCTCTCTTTTTTCAGAGATGATGTTCACAGACAAAGGAGAAAATCCAGGTGGAAACACTGAAGGCACTTCTCTTCTTTCAAAAGTGGTCTTACAGCAAACAACTGGAGTTCTTTTTGGTGGGTAACAAGTAACTTGATAACAAAGGGCATAGTAACCAGCAAGATGAAACAAAACACAAAGTTTCCACCTTAATTTCCCAAAGAGTGAAACACTAAATATAATGGGGGCACAAAGTCATCCCAGAACCTTCTACACAGAAAGAAGCTAAAAACATACACTGAAGACAACTATAACAGAACAAAGTCTGAAAGTAATTGACTTTAGGACATCTTCCTTATCACTTCCACTAGTTCTACCTGTTAAATTAAATAAACCAAAATGCATCTAAAAGACAGACATAAGAATAATCTCCTAAAATGGCACAAGCTATAATAGCACAAAGTCTGCAAGTAACTTACTTTCTCATTCAGATAAAATAATATGAACAATAATCTGAGCTCAAAGTCTCAGTATTTGCCTTTCAATTTAGGTAGAGTTTTGTTTCTGTAAAAGAAAAATATCTCCTTATAACAAAATAAGAGATTGCAATATATAGTAGCCAAGAAAGGTTTGGCGCTCTGTTTCATGAAATGGCTCATGCTGTGCATTCAATGCCTTGAATGCATTTTTCAATTTTGTCAAAGAGGGTCATGCTGGAATAGGGTAGTTACCTTAACTATGGCATGTCAATTCATCTTCAAATGTCTTTTCTTGGGCCTGAGTCATCTAGTTTGTCACCTGATGTCTGCGCAACTGTCCACTTTGCCTTTACTCTGAAAGAGACAAACAAGCTGCGCCTTCAATGTTTGCAGGCTCCAATATCTACTTGGTGGACTATTCCACCTACTGGAAATAACTCTTGCAGATATTTTTGATCTTCACTCTTTCCTGCTATAATTTGAGCTCTCAGGCTGTCTTTTCCCTCTTTTTGGTTCTTTTGGTTCCTCTTCTCGGCAGTTCTTCCTTTCAGCCTGAAGGTCTTTGAATGTCTTTAGGTCCACATTTAAGCCTACAAAGATCAACAAATACTTTATTGCCACAAATTTGACATCTTTGGGTCCATCATCATTTAAAAACTAACGTCTATTTGGTTGTCTTGAATTTGACGGCTGTGAGCCCATCATCCTCCTTAGCAATTCTTTCATGTCTTTCTCACTTGCTTTGGCTGCTTTTCACTGATCTTAGCAAGTTACACATGGCGCATTCTGCTATGAAATAGGCAAGGACACTTGGCAGCATCCACTTAACTTATAGAAACTCTAGATACCTTTTGAGAGTCCTATGGAAGACGACATATGGCGGCTTCTACTGAGCTTTATAAACACTATAGAAACATTTGGGACTCATTTGGATTCATGCGGATGTTGACACTTGGCAGCTTTCATCAAGCATTATAAGGGACACATGGCAAGATCCGATGCAATTAGAAACAAATTATAACATGTCTCGGTAGATGACACTTGGCAGCGTCTGCTTGACTTTAGCAACTTACCCGAGACCCACCACAGTCCTTACTCAAATAATGAAATAAAAAAGAAGAAACTATAGATGTTGACACTTAGCGGCTTCTGCTGAGCTTTGCAAGGGACACATGGCATGTTCTGTTGCTTTTAGAAACAAATTATAACGTGTCCTAGTAGATGACACCTGGCAGCTTTCACTCGACTTTAGCAACTTACCCGAGGCCCAACACAGTCCTTCCTCAAATAAAGAAATAAAAGGAAGAAATTGTGGATGTTGACACTTGGCAGCTTCCACTGAGCTTTGCAAAGGACACGTGGCATGTTTTGTTGCTTTTAGAAACAAATTATAATGTGTCCCGGTAGATGACACTTGACAGCTTTCGCTCTCAAATTTTTTTTCGGGCACTTCTTTGAACCGTTTCATTAAACTGATTGATTGAACCAATTTTGAATCAATGGTTCAACAGTTCATTCTTTTGTTTCACTCGTTCAATTGACCGCTTGAACCAAATGCATTGAACCAACTGCTCATTGAAACTTTCAACCGTTGAACTTTGACAAAGCACTTGACTCTTTGAAGCTTGCCGACAATATTGAACCTTGAACCCTTTGAACTATTGAACCTGTTTTGGTTCAAAGTTCAATGGTTCAATGGTTCAACAGTGCAATCCTTGCTTAGAAGCTTGCCGATGAACATTTTTGTTGAACCAAAGCATTGAACCAATCTTGAAAATGCCTAAGTGCTAGAAACATGTTCTTTTGATTGAACTCGCCTGTTAAAGCCATTGAACCCTTTGAACCTACTAGTCCCTTTACTAAAAAAGCTTGGGAAATGAGGAATTTGAAAGCTCAAAACAAATTTTGAGAAGGGAAGAGATTATTTGGTCAGATGAACCAAAATAGTTCACATGTTGTCCCAAAAATGAGTGATATTTTTGGGGACAACAGCTAGCTCCAGTTGGGGAACTTCCTTCGATTGAAAACTTGGATCAGCTAAGAGGAGTAGAAACCAGAATCTCCAGTGCCTTGAAGTATGCCATTGGGCTATGGAGTCATGCTACCCAAATAAAAAGGCTCCAAAAAATGAAAATAAACAACACAAAAAAGACTATACGAATATACATATGTATAGGTGAACTTATCTGATACTTCAAGAATTGAAGTGCTTCAGATGCTGCGCATTATGAGGAAGAGAAAAGAGAGTGCCATCTTGATACCTCAACAGGAAGTTATTTTCACCATTGAGTTGATGGATAATGAAAGGGCCCCTCCAAAGGGAGTCAAATTTCCCATGCATTCTTTTTGGTTCTCTCCTCTTGTCCCACAATAGGACTTGATCTCCAATCTGGAAATCTTGAGTTTTTTGCTTTTTGGCCGAAGAGCTTCTTTACCAGACTTTGATGTGCAGCAATTTGGTCTACCACCATAGTTCTCTACTCATCTAGCTCAATCAGGCACATGATCCTTTTATCAATGAAGCTTTCATATGTCTGATCTTCGATTGCCTTAGATAATTTCAATGCTAGCAATTCTAGGGTGATTGGTATCTCAGCATTGAGCCCATAAAGAAGTTAGAAGGGAGACATACCAATTACCCTTTTTGGTGTAATTCTATCTACCCACAAATCATCAACCAATGTTTTATGCCATGTCCTTTGGTTGTCATCCACCAGCTTCTTGATGATAGTCACCAGGTTCTTGTTACTTGATTCAGCGTGTCCATTCCCTTGTGGAAAGTAATCAGAAGAGTGGGAAAGAGTGATCCCATAGTAAAAATAGAATTGAGTGATCTTCTGTAAAGTGAAACAAGTTGCATTATCAGTGATAATTTTGGTTGAGACCCCAAACCTGGGAATGATGTTCTCTTTGAGGAATTTGCATACTACTTTAAAAGTAGCTTGCTTGGTTGGAATTGCTTCAACTCACTTGGTGAAGTAATCTGTGGCTGTAAGGACATAATCATGTCCAGTACTTGAAGATGGGTTTACAGCACCAATGAAGTCGATTCCCCATTGCTGGAATGGCTCTTCTATCACCACTGGCTTGAGAGGCAGGGCAACTAACTTGGGTTTTCCAACAAACTGCTGGCATAGTTCACATTTCCTTACCCACTTGTATGCATCTTGTAAGAGAGTTGGCCAGTAATACCTGGCCCACAAAATTTTATGGGCAGTTATAGGAGCAGAGAAATGTCCTCCATAGGTCAAATTGTGGAAGGACTTTGGAAGTTGGCTTTGCCGCTCTTTGTCCATGCAACAAAGAAATTTTCCATCAAGGCTCCTCTTGTACAAGCTATTGTCCTAGAGGACAAAATTTGTAGCTTTCAACTTGATAGTCCTCCTTTCTTTATAAGATAGGTGAGCAGGACACTCACCATAAGTAAGAAAATGAGCAATACCTAAATACCACTCATTTTTAGTGGAGATAAAGAGGACTGTTGACATGTCTTCCACTTCTTCTGATTCTTCATGGTCTATTTATTCTGACTTATTATCAGAAATCAATTGGCATAGGCCCTTTCCACGCACCAGCTTTGTTGGTTTGATGAATAGATCAAACTCTTAGCTTTTAGCAATCCAATTCCCTCTTTTGGTTCCGAACTCCTACTGAGTTAATATGCATTTAACCATGGTATCAGAAACCAATGTAGTAGCATGTGAATTCAGGATGTAAAAGTGGAAATGTTTGATTGCCTTCACTATTACATAAGCATGCTTTTCCATGTTTGAGTACTTCAGCTCATGAAATTTGAGAGGATAGCTCATGAAATAAATAAGAGATTCCACACCTTCTTGGTTCTATTGAACCAAAATGGTTGAAAGTGTGTGTTCAAAAGCATAACTATACATGCTGAAATCCTTGTTATAGTTTGGACAAACTAGAATTGGGGCATGGGCAATGGTTGTCTTAATATCTTGGAATGCCAATTCGCCTTCTTCAATCTAGTTGAACGTGGCCTTTCCCTTCATCAGGTTCATGATATGGTGAGTCTTCTCAGCAAACTTGGGGATGAACCATCGTAAAAAGTTTACTTTTCTGAAGAATGAGTGAACTGTTGTCTTATTTATGGGCAAAGTAAGCTCTTGGATGGACTTGACTCTGTCTGAGTCAATCTTTATGCCTTTTTTAGATAAAATGTGTTTGAGAAGTTTCCTCTCTGTTACTCCAAAAATAGATTTCTTGGGGTTTAAAGAAATGTCATTCTGGCAGCAACGTTCTAACACTTGTTGCAAATGGCACACATGATCCAGACGATGCTTAGAAAAGACTATCAAGTCATCAAGATAAACCACAATGAACTTACCCATTTCATCTTTGAAAGCAAGGTCCATTACTCTTTGGAAAGTGGCACCAACATTTATCAAGTCAAAAGGCCTCCTTCTATATGCAAACGTGCCCCAAGGTATGGTGAAAGAAGTCTTGTACTGATCTGCTTCACTAACTTCACTTGATTGTATCTTGAGAAGTCGTCTAGCATTGATAACATCTCAAAACTAGTCACCGTCTGAAGTACTTGATCCATGATTGGCAAATGATAGTTATCCTTTAAGGATGACTAACTTAAATTCTTAAAATCTACACAAAGGCAAATTTTGCCATTCTTCTTTCTTATAGGCACTATATTTATAATCCATGTGGAATGATGGATTGGAAAGATTATTCTAGCATTTAGCATTTTTTGTATCTCAGATAGAATGGTACCTGATATCTTTAGATTATATTGCCTAGATTTTTGCTTGTAAGGCACCGAGTCAGTCTTGAGAGGAATCTCATGGCAAATTTATTCAGGCTTGAGTGACTTCAGATCATCATAGGAGTATGCTAAGACATTTATGTACTGTCAAAGTAGAGCAGTGAAATTGAATCTCTCTTCAAGAGTGCAGTATTTCTCAATGTTCACCATCTTGGGATCATCCTTGGTACCCAAATTTACTTGATCAAACTCTTGGGAGGAGCTTGAATCCGTTTGTTGTTGTTTGATGAATCTATCATATTTGTCAAACAACTTCTCAAGTGAAACCAGGCCTTTTGGGATTTTATTCCCTTTCAGTTGTAAGATATATTCACCTGTGTTTGCACTTGATTCAGGGGTTGGTTCAAGCTTTTGAGGCTCACTACTCTCAAAGTGCAATTGTTCAAAGCTATCTTTTTGCTCCAAGAAGGCAATAATTTATTTGTCATTATTAAACACTTGCCAATGACTGGCATTATCAGGTACACTTGGTCAAAAGACTAGCTCAATAGTGTACCTATCTCCTTTGAAGTCTGGGTGAGGAACCAAGAGAGTAGCTAAAATAGCCAAAGCATCAACTCTATCATTAAATTCCCTGGAAATGGCAGAGATGTTGAAAGCATCAAAGTTTTTAATTTGGTCCCAGAGTAGATTGTGGTACTGGCACAATCTCTCATTCTTAGTTTGATACAGGTTTGTCACTTGATAAACCACTAATTCAGTATCTCCTTTGGCATGAAAGAGCTTGATGCCTTTGTCTTAAGCAGCCCTCAATCCAAGCAATAGAGATTCATACTCAGCTATGTTGTTGGTGTTGCTAAATTGCAACTTGTATGATGAAGGAAAAATATCTCTTTGAGGAGATATTAGCACAATTCTAGCACCTGAACTAGTAGAAGAACAACTTCTATCAAATTCTAGAATCCATACCTTGTTAGACACTACTTTTTCTTTAGATTCTTCTTTCGGAGGTGAAGATCCTTCCAAATTTGCATCGCACTCCACCAATTCTTCTTCTGTTCTAGCTGAACTAATCTTCAGGTTGTCACCTTCAAGAGCTTCATCAGATGCTTTATGAACTTCATTTGTGGATAGAAATTAGTTACCCATGCCTGAAGACTCAAATAAAATTTGAGCTTTATGTTAGGTTGTAGAGCTAAAAGCTTCATAGGTATGCAAACGGAGGATGTTGCTGAGTTGTAGAGCAACCGACGTCGGTCATATCCAGTGTACAGAGAAACTGGCATCAGTCAAATATCGACTAATGTCGGTCATCTCCAGACAGACAGGGACCGACGTCAATCACCTGTGTGGTTCCAAAACTACTAGTTGACGAACAGTTAGTTTAATGAACTGGTTGTTTGCATGTAAAAGACTAATTTTAGTCTTGGAGTTGTGGTTCTAATTATTGTAATTAGAAGTCTAATTATTGTTTGTATGAGATATATATAATAGACTCATGGGTTGTATTGTAAAGTGTGCTAGATAAAGAGAGCAAGGTTAGCTCTTTCAGAGGGAAGAGAGCAAGGTTAGCTCCTCATAGTGCCACAGTGCCAAGTGCGTATGATCAGGTAGATCTGCGGGAGAGCAAGATCCGGTAGAAGATCCATAGGGATGTTGCTGTGTAAGATCTAGGTCGGTAGATGTGTAAGGCCATATTAATCTATGGTATAGCAAGATCAGGTTAGATCTACATGGTAAGTAAGGTCGGTTGATCTACAAGTGTATGTGTGTGTGAGATCTAGGTTTGCAGGTGTGCAAAACTAGGTTGATCTACAAGTGTGCAAGATCAGGGAGATCAGCAACACAACAGGTAGCAAGATCAGGTGAGATCTACTTGGAGTACGTTGAGTACTTGTGTATTGGTAGTATTATTACTAACTGGTGGAGGTGAAAAACAACTATGTGTTTGAGTTGTTTATTGTGACCGTAATTGAGAGAGAGAATTCTTGAAGGAGAATTACTGGGAGCCCTAGAGGTGTGGGAAGCCTTTGAAGTGTGAGAAGAGTGTGGCATCTTCTTTATTGTATTTTCTTTCTAGATGAGTTGAATACAAGATTGTATTGTCTCTCAAATTCTATGTTGTTTCTAATTTCTAGTTACTTATCATTCTGGTTAAATTCCATGTTTAATTGCTTATACAAAGGTAATCAAGTGTGCTCTTAATTCTGACAAATTGGTGTCAGAGCTTTGTGTGAACCTAGGTCCTAACACTTTAGGTGCCGAGGTTTGGGTGACTACATATTTTGCTTTTTTTCTTGGAGAGCAGCCTCTTCATAACACCCTTGACTGGAATCCTTACTTCAGATAGGTCCATGCTCAATTCACCTCCAACATCCTTACAAAATTTTCATCCAAGAAGGATGCCATATGAAGCTGGGACATCAGCCACCAAGATAGTCATCTTGATTCTTTTGTCTGGAAAGGCTGTAAATGCAAATTGGGCATCTTTGATTTGTCTCAGCAGAGGTACTTATTTGTTTTCTATGGATAAGCATCTACCAAATGTTATGGTCAGTGTGAGACCAAGGGATTCTGCCACTTTGACAGACATGACATTGTCTGAAGCTCTAAAATTAATGATGTAATTGCTCAACTTCTGATCATTTATCAGCAAAGAAACATAGAAAGGCTCTATTTTCTTAGGGGAAGAAGGAGGAGTAATGACAAGGTTGTTTGGGATAGACATGTTCCTTGAGAGATCATGAGTTACCTTCTTAGCTTCTTGTCTTGTCGGGATGGTTTGGTTTTTTACACACTGAACCAATTTATCTAATTGCTCAGGATTAGACTGCAGAAATTCAAATTCAAACATTTGAATTTTGATTTTTTTTATATGGTCAATTATATCAAATGTTGAAAATGAACTAGGCACAGAGGATGGGATTTCATCCTTTTGAGTTTTGGGAGGGAGAGGACTAGACTGCGAATTTGAAGTAGAAAGCGTAGGGATGTTTGGTGTACTTACCTTTCTTGCAATCACCAGGTCCTTTGGCTGGAAAGGTAGAGTGGTTCCCCTCTTAGAAAATAAAATTGTTAGTTGAGGTCATTCCTCTATTTTCTCCTTATCAACTGATTGAGCTGATTGATTCTTGGACCAGGTGAATACAGCATATGATCCCTCAGCTACATTACCTTCACTTCTGAGTTTGTCCTGATAATTTAGGAAACTAATGTTGGAGTCACCAGTTGATTCTTCTTGGTCTTCCATGAAGAGATCAGCATCATTTTATTGATCAAACTCAGATTGGAAAGGGGAATTATGTATTATTTCGAAATATCCAACTACTGAGTTGGTTGGAGGCGCTTCAAGGGCAAGGTTCCTATGTGGAGGAGGAAGATGATTTGTTTGCCCTTAGTTTTTGGCAGCATTCCCTTTATAATATTGATTAGGGAATGTCCTCCTTGGTGCATCCCTGTATGAAATATTAGATGACATTCCTTACACCATTTACTTTCTGAGAGCCAACAACTCATTTTCTAGCTTCGGCACCATTGGATCAGTGGTGGTTGTAGGTGAATATTCAGAGGATGAAGAGGATTTACCTCTATTTAGATCTCTCCTTATCTTTCCTGCCAAGATAAGGTTATCTTCCACCTTAGTGGCCAAGTCTTGAGCAGCCTCAAGGTCTATAGGGCCAACACGTCTTAGCAGAAAGCTCACTTCAGGTAGCTGTGAGTTGATGAAGAAGCATTTGAGGTTTTCAAGTGTTGGTTGAGCAATAGCAGGAATTTGGTTCCTGAGCTTGTCAAATTTTGCTATGAAATCCCTCATAGGTTCATGAGGTTCTTTTTTCAGCTGTGTGAGCTAGGCTAGCAAGGCATGTGCATCTTTTGTAGGCTTGAACCTGGCTTCAAATTTAGCTGAGTGTATCCCAATTAGTCATTGATCTAGCTTGCAAATGGTAGAACCAATCTGCAGCAGCACCTTGTAGTGTTTTCATGAAAAGCCTAACTGCCACATCCTCAAATTCCAATCCTATCATGCCACATGCTATGCAAAATGCTGCAATGTGTTTATCAGGATGAACTCTCCCATCACCAAAGAATTTGGGAAATTTTTTTCTTGAGTTGCATGGAAGTTCATGTAGAGGTGGAGTGAGATTGAGTGGGCCAAAAGAGTTAACCCAGGGACCTTGAACTACCATGATTAGATTATGGAAAAGGGGGATAACAAATCTGGGTGGAGTATGTATAGGCAAAGCCCTACTAATAGCAGAAAAAGTAGTTCTACCTTGTGTTGGTGACCTAGTATGGGTATGAGAAACGCTCCTAAATTGTTGAACTTGAATTTGGGGAGGGAATAAGTCAAAATTTCCTTGCTGCATCAACTCAAAGATAGGGTCAACAACATCTTAAACTCTCTGGCTTCTGTTATAGTGTGGAGTTGCTAGATTGTGAAACAAAAATGAAAAAGGACTGGTCTTGCTTCAGCTTGAAGCTTGAGGCTTCAAATTGCTTGTCCTTCCCTAGTGGAGACGCCAAAAAGACTGTTAGGTGAATATTTTGTCAACCAACTAACTGGTGAGAAAAATAGGTCTTATCATCCACATCAAGGGAGATTAGTTAGCCCAATATGCAGGTTTACTACATCAAAAGTGGACAAATCTCTCTTCTCATCAAGGGGAGGCTCCCTATGAATATGAAGGGGCTATATATATATATATATATATATATATATATATATATATATATATATAGAAAATAACACTCAGGGGTAGGATACGCCATCCATCTCTTTTTTTTCAGAGATGATGTTCACAAACAAAGGAGAAAATATAGGTGGAAACACTGAAGGCACTTCTCTTCTTTCAGAAGCGGTCTTACAGCAAACAGCTGGAGTTCTTTCTTGTGGGTAACAAGTAACTTGATAACAAAGGGCATAATAACTAGCAAGATGAAACAAAACACAAAGTTTCTACCTCAACTACCCAGAGAGTGAAACATAAAAGATAATTGGGGCACAAAGTCATCCCAGAACCTTCTACACAGAAAAAGGCTAAAAACACACACTGAAGACAACTATAACATCACAAAGTCTGAAAGTAACTGACTTCAGGACATCTTCCTTATCACTTCCACTAGTTCTGCCTATTAAATTAAATAAATCAGAATGCATTTAGAAGATAGACATAAGAACAATCTCCTAAAATGGCACAAGCTATAATAGCACAAAGTCTGCAAGTAACTTGCTTTCTCATTCAGATAAAATAATATGAACAACAATATGAGCTCAAAGTCTCAGTATTTGCCTTTCAATTTGGGTAGAGTTTTGTTTCTGTAAAAGAAAAAGATCTCCTTATAACAAAATAAGAGATTGCAATATATAGTAGCCAAGAAAGGTTTGGCGCTCTGTTTCATGAAATGGCCCATGCTATGCATTCAATACCTTGAATGAATTTTTCAGTTTTGTCAAAGAGGGCCATGCTGGAATAGGGTGGTTGCCTAAATTGTGGCATGTCAATTCATCTCCAAATGTCTTCTCTTAGGCCTGAGTCATCTGGTTTGTCGCCTAATGTTTGTGTAGCTATCCACTTCGCCTTTACTTTGAAGGAGACAAACAAGTTGTGCCTTTAATGTTTGCAGGCTCCAATGTCTACTTGGTGGACTATTCCACCTACTGGAAATAACTCCTGTAGATGTTTTCAGTCTTCCCTCTTTCTTGCTACAATTTGAGCTCTCAAGCTGTCTTTTCCCTCTTTTTGGTTCTTTTGGTTCCTCTTCTTGACAATTCTTCCTTTTGGCCTGAAGATCTTTGAATGTCTTCGGGTCCATGTTTAAGCCGACAAATATCAACAGATACTTTATTGCTACAAATTTGACGTCTTTGTGTCCATCATCATTTAAAAGCTAATGGCTATTTGGTTGTCCTAAATTTGATAGCTGCGGGCCTGTCATCCTCCTTAGCAATTCTTTCATGTCTTTCTTGCTTGCTTTGGCTGATTTTCACTGATCTTAGCAAGTGACACGTGGCACCTTCCACTGTGAAATAGGCGAGGACACTTGACAGCATCCGCTTAACTTATAGAAACTCTATATACCTTTTGAGAGTCCTGCAGAAGATGACACATGGTGGCTTTTGCTAAGATTTATAAACACTATAGAAACATTTGGGACTCATTTGGATTCATGTAGATGTTGACACTTGACGGCTTCCATCAAGCTTTATAAGGGACATGTGGCAAGATCCACTACAATTAGAAACAAATTATAATATGTCTCGACAGATGACACCTGGCAGCTTCTGCTCGACTTTAGCAACTTACCTGGGGCCCACCACACTCCTTACTCAAATAATGAAATAAAAAGGAAGAAACTACAAATGTTGACACTTGGTGGCTTCTACTGAGCTTTGTAAGGGACACGTGACATGTTCTGCTCCTTTTAGAAACAAATTATAAGGTGTCCTGGCAGATGACACCTGGCAACTTTTGCTTGACTTTAGCAACTTACCCAGGGCCCACCATAGTCCTTACTGAAATAATGAAATAAAAGGAAGAAATTGTAGATGTTCACACTTTGTAGCTTCTGCTGATCTTTGCAAGGGACACATGGCACGTTCTGCTGCTTTTAGAAATAAATTATAACGTGTCCCAACAGATGACACTTGGCAGCTTTTGCTCGATTTTAGCAACTTACCTGGGGCCCACCATAGTCCTTACTCAAATAATGAAATAAAAGGAATAAACTGTGAATGTTGACACTTGGTAGCTTCTGATGAGCTTTGTAAGGGACATGTGGCACATTCCATTGCTTTTAGAAACAAATTATAACGTGTACCAACAGATGACACTTGGTAGCTTCTGCTCTCAGGCTTTTTTCTTTCGGGCACTTCTTTGAACTATTTAGTTGAACTAATTGATTGAACCAATTTTGGTTCAATGGTTCAATAGTTCATTCCTTTGTTTCGCTCATTCAATTGACCACTTGAACCAAATGCGTTGAACCAACCGCTCATTGAACCTTTGAACCTTTGAACCGTTGAACCTTGACAAAGCGCTTGACTCTTTAAAGCTTGCCGACGATGTTAAACCTTGAACCATTTGAACCATTGAACTTATTTTGGTTCAAGGTTCAATAGTTCAATGGTTCAATGGTGCAATCCTTGCTTAGAAGCTTGCTAATGAACAATTTTGTTGAAACAAAGCATTGAACCAATCCTGAAAATGCCTAAGTGTTAGAAACTTGTTCTTTTGATTGAACTTGCCTATTAAATCCATTGAACCCTTTGAACCTACTAGTCTCTTTACTGAAAAAGCTTGGGAAATGATAATTTGAAAGCTCAGAAAAAAATTTGAGAAGGGAAGAGATTATTTGGTCAGCTGAACCAAAATAGTTCACATGTTGTCCCAAAAATGAGTGATATTTTTGGGGATAACATGGGAGACGGATACCCATTGAGATGTTTATTAAAGCATGCTCCTTTGACCAGGCTAAACCCTGTCGAAGTATTGTAAGAACTACCTCTTGAATGTAATGAGACTCAATTTCCTTGCTTATTTCCTATCTTCAATTAGTGTTTTAGTATGTTTTTTTCTTGGTGGGTTTGTGAATGCATTTATTCCTAGTCCGTTAGCATGTTGCTTGCCTCTTTGAAGTATTTTAAAGTTTTGTAGGTCTGGATTAATGTTCTAACTAAACCTCTTCCAGCATGTGTTAGCTTGACCCTAAGATCATGCAAGCCCAAGTCACCTCATGACTGATCTAGTGTGGGTTCAAACATAGATGAATGCCCATTTATTTTTGGTCTATCGTCTGGTTGGCCCTATTACAATCTCGTATCTCCTTTCTAACCCTTTTCCCCATGAAGTTTCATTTCAGCATTAGTTTTAGGTGATCCACAAAGAGGAACTAGCCTCTTTAAAAATCCTAGAGGCTCAACCTCACCATAGGACACCCACATCATGAGGTTGTTCCCATGCTTATAGCTGGAAGTCGGCGAGCTTGAAAAAATCTCCCATAGGGGTACATGCCCAGTGGGACTAAGGTCTAAAATAGAGGAAGGATTTTTGATGCTGCCCTTCTACTTATCAGTCTTTGGAGGCATTCTACAAACATCAATGATGACTCTGAGTATTTATCAACTAGTTTGAGTAGTCCAAGTGCCTAATCAACATATTTGGTATGTATAATCAGCCATCTTTTGACCAACATGTATATTCCCTAACTCAGTAGCACACTTATCAAGCTAATAATGTTTATGTGTTCCCCCCAAGTGGCTCTCAAATGACCTATCATCCCTATCATGAGCCATCTATACCAATACTTAGGCAAACTTTAGTGAGCCTTGGCAAGCATGCACTAGAGTTGCACTCATGAAAGTGTTATGGCCAAAATGTCTTTACTCACCAAATTCATAATGTGAGGGATTCATTGCATCAAATAAAAGCAGAATGGGCCCCTATTGGAGAGAAAATTAGAACAACCTCACTGATGACATGATGGATATATATCATTACATTCAGAGTGTTGAGGACAAGTTGGAGGGACTTGAGGAACAGGAGGGCCAACCCCACCAACCTTTGTTGCCTATGTATACATCGCCTTAGCCTTCTTATGTGTCACCCATTCCTCCCCAAGTGACCATTTCAAGTGCTCCTTCAAATATTCCAAGTTCTTCATATGTTTTGTAGTATTTTCCTTCTTAGAAATTTATCCAAGGGGACTGTCAAAAAAATGAAGTGCCTATTGTGGAACAACCTATTGTTTGGGTCCAAGACTTCATCCCTTTCCAAAAGCCTTCTTCTATTCCTGACCACCTTAAGGAGGATCTATTTCAAGAGAACATAAAAAAACATATTAGAGAGTTGGATTTGAAGGCAAGGAAGGAAGAGGAAAGGTAAAATCAAAAGATGAAAGTAAAATCACTAATTTTCCCATCTTGGAGCCAAGTTATGTAGCTAGGTAAATTTAAGGTCATCTAGCCTCCATCCCTCCCTCCTTAAGAGCCTCTATCTTTTCCATCTTGAAAATCCATTCAGAGCAGTAGGCTGAAGAAGGAGGTGGTAATTTATGAAGTTAGACAAGGAGCCTTGTAGCCTCCACTCCTTTCCCTTCAAAAGCCTAGAGCCTTTCCTTCATGGAGAGCCATTCAAGAATTGAAGTTTCAAGAAGAGATTCCAGATGTGGTGATCCAAGAGCCAACTCATGCTAAGGAGGATTCAGTGGTTAAAGAAAGTAACAAAGAGAGGTTAGCTCAGCTCAATGAGCTTTTCCTACAAGAGTTCTAAGACTCTTTCTCCCTCCCTCAAGAGCCATCAAAGAAGCTATTCCCTAGCTAGAAAATTACTCTCTCAAGTTGTAAGCAAGGTGAACTTTTTCACCCTCCCACCATCTCCCTCTTGGAGGAAGAAACTATTTTACAAAGAATAGAGGAGGATCTTGTAGTCAAATTTGAGCCAACAAGGGAAGAGAAATTAGGTTTGGACCAGCTATGGCATGGCTTTGACTTTGAATAATTAGACCGTGAAGGTAGTACTAATGCCTTCATTATTAAGAAGAAATGTATTCAGAATGTAGCTAAGAGCAAGGAGGGTTTTGTTTAGTCCCAAGAGCTTTCATTTGGTGTGGTTGCAGATGAAGATGATCAAGGTGTAGATATTGATGTAGTCAATCAGTTGGTTGACCATGTTAGAGAGGGCACAAATGAACAAGAGGATCAAGATGAGGTATGGTAGTAGCTATACCACAACTTCATGGATCAGGTGGAGGTTTTAAACCAGCCTATGCCTCCTCCAGAGTCTAAAGATGAAGTTACTGTCGGGGAATCCAAGAACAAACACACCTTGTTCTGATCCCACTTGTTAGGATCTTGATCCTTAGAAAGAGCACAATATGATTACCAAATATAAGCAATTAAACATGCATAAATAACCAAAAGCACAAGTAACTAGAATTCACCAATAGCACAGAATATGAGAGACAATACACTATCTTGTGTTAACACTTGTACATAAAAAAATACAATAAAGAGCTGCCACACTCTTCCACCTTACAGAGGCTTCCCACACCTCAAGTGTACAGTAATTCTTCTTCAAAACACTCTCCTACCAAAAACGGTCCCAACACACAACTCACACACAGAATTGGTGTTCACCTCTCCAACTAGTCAGTAATAACCCTGCCAGTACCCAAGCACTCTAAAGTACTTCAAGTAGATCTCCCTGCAACCTGCAATTCAACAGACCATACTTACACATGTAGATCTCCAATGAGCTTGCAACAACCTGAAACTCAATGATCTTACAATGGAAGGATGTTCCTTGTCTTCCTTATCAACTCATAATTACAATACATGCCAATGGGTCTATAAATAGATCCCAGACTTAAACAATAACTTAGACTCTTAGTTTACTATAATTATCCACACAGCTCAAGACTCAAAATAGCCTTTACATGCAAACACTCCATTCAACTAACTAACTGTTCATGCAACAAACAATTCTGGAACACACAGGTGACCGACATCAGTCCCTGCTTGCCTGGTGCTGACCGACGTCAGCCGACTTTCTGTCGACGCTGATTGCCTTCTACTTCATCTTGATCGACGTCGGTCATGCTACCAACACCGGTACTCCTAGATCTTTAGCAACCTCCTATTTTCATCTGCAAAGTTGAAGATTTTAGATCCACAACCTAACAATCTCCCACTTGGAGATAAATAGCTGTAACTATACCTATACCTGTACACCATCTAGTTTGTTCCCTTGGCTCTGTATCCCTCCTCAAGATCACTCTTGAAGGCCAACCACCACAAATCTCGTGGTGCAACTCTGTCATCCAAATCACCTGCCACATCCACATCTACAACCCATGTAGAAAATAACTTGACCCTGCATAGCATGTACACCTGCTACTGGTCCCTCTACGAATCCACTAAACTGCCCTCCAATGCTTCTCTCCCAGATTGGCTCCAAACTTGTGACAACTCTCACTGCTTGGAAAAACTCAGGTCTAGTACATACCATGCACTTAACCTCATTATGTGAATCAAGACACAGTTCTATGAACTGTCCAAGCATCGGCGTGCTAACCGGTCTCACACAATCATCCTGAAACAAAGTCAATATATGACCTTTCATGTCTCTAGAACACACTCATGCCAAAGAATCTTGCTACTCCTAGATTCCTCATGACACACCTCTGAACTAGCTTTACCTTTAGTTCAGCAATACCCTGTATATATAACCCTGCAACAAGCACATCATACAGTAATAGGATAATGTAGCTAATATTATCCAACCTGGTAAAGACAAACACAATGATCAAACCTCCATTGTCCTGCAGCTTACTCAAGACCATATACCCTGGCCTTCTGTCTCACGTATCTATTTATGCTCTTTTTCATCCTAAACATCCATTCGTCTCTCAGTGCTTCCTTCCAGCTGGCTACTCCACCCAAAACTCCTGTTTGGTTCTCCTCCAAGGAATCACATCCTTCATCCATGCCAAGCTCCCACTATTTCCTGGATCTACCTGCTCTACTTCTTTAATAACTTCCTGGTTCTTTACCATAAGTGAGCAACAAGTAGTGTAAAAGAAGGGAAATGATGAATTTGAGGCTTACATACCCTTTAAGTCCTCCATATGGGCGCTTGAGACTCCTTGACAGCTTGTTGTCCACCAAAAATTTGTCTCAATGACCGATGCTGATTACATCTTAGTCTGCACCCGACCGATGTCAGTTCCCTGTGACTGCCTCATCACCAACGTCAGTTCTCCCTTGCTGACACCAGTGTTTATCTGCCCTGAGTCACCGACGTCGAGCTATACATAGCCGACATCAGTCCCTGTCTGGATGCCAACGCTGGTTTTCCTACCGACGTCGGTCTCTGTGTTTTTCTAATGAGAACTGAATTTTTCTCGCAAGCTCTTTTTGGATCAAACCCTTGTCCAAATCACCCTTGCTCTGCTCAGAATGCTTCTGCCCCTTGTGTTGAACTCTGTCCGTCACCTTCTCCTTGAAAACCAAGGCTTTCTTGTTCTTGTCACTAACATCGAATTCCTCAAGAAACGTCACCTTCTTCTTATGCATACAGAAACCTTGATCTATGCTCTTCAAATCTGAAAGCATACCCTTTGACTCAAGAACATGCATCTCCTTCTTATTCATGTGACCAAGCCTATTAAGCCACATCTTTGAATCTACAGCTGAAGTAGATAACCCAAAAAGAGAATCAGTAATACAAGTAGATAGATAAAGCGTACCTACTTTCTTACCTCTTGCTACAAAAATTTCACCCTTGGTAACCTTCCAAGAGTCCACTGTGAGAGTTACTGTGCAACCCTCATCACCCAAACTTCTTACAGAAATTAAATTCCGCTCTAGAACTGGGACATGCATGACCTCCTTCAACACCCATGTGTTACCTGTCTGCAATTTCAGCGTCACTTTCCCTTTGCCAACCATCTGACAAGGCTTACCATCCCCTAAACAAATTTCTCCAAAGTCACCCTGGACATACTCATGAAAAAATTCCCTATTTGGGGATGCATGAAAAAAGGCACCAAAATCTAAAACCCAAGATTCTACTTTATCCAAAGAACATACCAGAGCATCCTATGCAACAAAATCTGCAACATCTGCTTCTTCTTCATGTCTTTCATGTTGATCCCAATCTGCAATCTCTCTTTAAGTGCCCTTGCTTTCCACATTTCCAGCAGGTTATTCTGCCATACCTGGACTTGGATCTCCTACCTATCTTTGACCTTGATCTCCCACACTCTATCTTCTCTCTTTGCCTTCCTCTGCCTTCAACACTCAAAGCATTCTCTGATGATTCACCTATGTTTTTCCTATGTATCTCCTCATTCAAAATCACACTCACAATATCATCCACTTTTAAGATTTTTGAAGCAGACGCAGTATTAGAAACTGCCATTACCAAACTCTCCCAACTTTCAGGTAATGAACACAAGATTAAGAGAGCCTTAATTTCATCATCAAAAACAATATTGACTGAACTTAACTGGTTTACCAAACCATGGAAATCACTAAGATGACTATGAACAGATCCACCTTCCAACATTTGCAAATTAAATAATTGCTTCATAAGAAATACCTTATTTGAAGTCGAGGGTTTTTCATATAAATTTGCCAAAGATTCCATCAACTCCACCATTGTCTTACACTGTGATAAGCTAAAAATCACAGATGATGCAAGACTCAATCTTATAGATCCTAGAGCCTTCCGATCAAGAACCTCCCATTCTTCATCCTTCATATCCCGGGGTTTGCAATCAACCCCACCCAACGGTAAGTACAAATCTTTCTGATACAGATAATCCTCAATCTACATCCTCCATAATTGATAGTTCTTGCCATTAAACTTCTCCATTCGTAGCTTACTATCTTCTGCCATTACTCTACTCCCACTCAAACAGAAACCCCTGTGAGTAACTTGTAATCAACACACACTAACCAGATCTAATCCAACCTGTTAGTATCCCAACCTAAAAGCTCTGATACCAGTTGTCGAGGAATCCAAGAACAAACACACCTTGTTCTGATCCCACTTGTTAGGATCTTGCTCCTCAGAAAGAGCACAATATGATTACCAAATATAAGCAATTAAACATGAGAAAATAACCAGAAGCACAAGTAACTAAAATTCACCAATAGCACAGAATATGAGAGACAATACACTATCTTGTATTAACACTTGTATAGAAAAGAATACAATAAAGAGTCGCCACACTCTTCCACCTTATAGAGGCTTCCCACACCTCAAGTGTACAATAATAATTCTTCAAAACACTCTCCTACCAAAAATGGTCTCAACACACAACTCACACACAGAATTGGTGTTCACCTCTCCAACCAGTCAGTAATAACCCTGCCAGTACCCAAGCACTCTAAAGTACTTCAAGTAGATCTCCCATGATCTGCAACCTGCAATTCAATAGACCATACTTACACATGTAGATCTCCTATGAGCTTGTAACAACCTGCAACTCAATGATCTTACAATGGAAGGATCTTCCTTGCCTTCCTTATCAACTCATAATTACAATACATGCCAATGGGTCTATAAATAGATTCCAGACTTAAACAATAACTTAGACTTTTAGTTTACTATAATTATCCACGCAGCTCAAGACTCGAAATAGCCTTTACATTTAAACACTTCATTCAACTAACTAATTGTTCGTGCAATGAACAGTTCTGGAACACACAGGCGATCGACATCGGTCCCTGCTTGCCTGGTGCTGACCGACGTCGACCGACTTCCTACCAATGCCGGTTGCCTTCTGCTTCATCTTGACCGACGTCGGTCATGCTGCCGACGCCGGTACTCTTGGATCTTTAGCAACCTCTTATTTTCGTCTGTAAAGTTGAAGCTTTTAGCTCCACAACCTAACAATCTCCCACTTGGAGATAAATAGCTGTAACTGTACATGTACCTGTACACCGTCTAGTTTGTTCCCTTGGCTCTATATCCCTCCTCAAGATCACTCTTGAAGACCAACCACCACAAATCTCATGGTGCAACTCTGTCATCCAAATCATCTGCCACATCCGCATCTACAACCCATGTAAAAAATAACTTGACCATGCATAGCATGTACACCTGATGTTGGTCCCTCTAAGAATCCACTGAACTGCCCTCCAATGCTTCTCTCCCAGATATATTAAAGGTAGTGTCGATGTCTTCGAGAATGAATAGGAATGGTCAGATCTAGAGCCACAAAGATATGATGTTTTGGGCCTTAGATGGATTGATGAACTACCATATGACTCCTTTTAATGTAAGCTGAACACATATGGAGTTGAAGTTGGCATTGTCTTTGATGACCAAGAAGAAGCAACCTTTTGGGATGACTTGGAGATTTTATACTTAAGTTTAGACAACAAACCAAGCACCAGCTCAAAGGAGCTATCAGATGTTGTGCTTAATTCAGACTCTTTCTCCCTCCCTCAAGAGCCACCAAAGAAGCTATTCCCTAGCTAGAAAAATAATCTCTCAAGCTATAAGCAAGGTGAAATTTTTCACCCTCCCACCATCTCCCTCTTGGAGGAAGAACCTGTTTCACAAAAAATAGAGGAGGATCTTGCAATAAAGTTTGAGCCATCAAGAGAGAAGAAATCAAGTTTGGACCAGTTGTGGCATGGCTTTGACTTTGAGGAATTAGAGCCTGAAGTTAGTATTGATGCCTTCATTATTAAGAAGGAATTTATTCAGAATGTAGCTGAGAGAAAGGAGGGTTTTGTTTGGTCCCAAGAGCTTCCATTTGGCATGGCTATGGATGAAGTTGATCAAGGTACAAAGATTGATGTAGTCAATCAGTTAGTTGACCATGTTGGAGATGGCACAAATGAGCAAGATAATCAGGATGAGGTATGGTATCAACTATACCATAACTTCATGGATTAGTTGGAGATTCTAAACTAGCCTATGCCTCCCCCGGAGTCTGAGGATGAAGTTGAAAATGAGGTTGAGGAAGCTAACCAATCCTAAGATGAGTTATCTATTGAAGGCAGTACTATTATCTTCAAGAATGAAGGGGAATGGTCAAATCTAGAGCCACAAAGATATGACATGCTGGGCCTTAGATGGATTGATGAATAACCATATGACTCCTTTCAACACAAGCCAAACACATATAGAGTTTAATTTGGCATTGTCTTGGATGACCAAGAAGAAGATTCCTTTTGGGATGACTTGGAGTTTTTTTGCTTAAGTCTAGACAACAAACCAAACACCAGCTCAAAGGAGCTGTCACATGTTGTGCTTAATTCTAAGCACAAATTTGAGCCATCAAATGAGGATATTGAACCCCCATAGTCCAACGTGAACCAAGTTTGGAAGACATGAATTAGTATGTCTACATTGGGGACATATTTGTTCCATTTTCTCCATTAGAGGGCACACCAAAAGGTTTGAGCATAAATCTATCTGGTTCACCAATTCTAGTACCTTTAAAACAAGGTATCTTTCATTTTGATTTGTTATAGGTGAATGATACTCATACTTTCCCATTTGATCTGTGAGGGAGTACTTATAAAATGTAACCTTGTACATATTAGGATAGATTTCATACTTTCCTCAAAGTGCCTTGTGCACATTTCCTTTATGTTTTGTTTTTCCTTTCCTCAAAGTGTCTTGGGCACTTTGTTTTGTTTTGTTTTGTGTTATCCTTTTTTACTTCAAGAGGTATTTCTATTAAGGGTTAGCCTTGTATCCAGTTTCAGTTAGCCTTGTCAAAGAAAGCAGAACTTTGTTCCCAATGGACTAGGCAAGCCAAGTGAGTTGGGTTCTGCAAGCATAGCAGACATGCTTCCCTATGAGTTGCCAAATATGTTGGCCATTTTTTTTGGCCCACACATAAAGCCTGAGTAAAATTTTTAGGGAGCTAACAGAGATGTTTGAAAGCAATCCAAAGGGACTAAGCCTTGTGCAAAGTTATTTTATTCGGCTTTCCCTTTTTGGGCTAAGTCATTGATCATCTTTTGGGCCTTGTTGGAATAAGTATTTCTTTCCCTTGGGTTCTTTTCTTTCAACCAAGTCTTTTCCTTATTCTTTCTTTTAGCTAAGTCTTTTTTGGGTTTTTTCTGTCTCTAAGTGATAAATTTATTTTAAAAAATTATCTGAAAGAAAGGTTTCGAAGGGTAATACTTTCAAAAAATCTGAGAGGACATTTTCAAGCTTCAGGAGGACCATTTCAAGTTGCCAAAGGGTCTCTTTCCCTTCGATAAAGACCTTTTCAAAAAATTTGAAGGGCCATTTTTAAGGCACTAAAGGGAACTTTTCTTGATGGGAGGACCATTTCAAAATTCCCAAAAGGTATCTTTCCCTTTGAGAGGACCACTTGACAATTTGTCAAAGGGCACTTTCAAAAAAGTTAAAGGGAATTCCCATGGACATTTTACCTATGGGAAATGGTGAAATAAAAGGGCCCAAGAAATAAGGAAATAAGCAAAGGTAAATTACTTCCAAAAAATAATCCTGAAGGATAAAGAACACAAAATAGAAACCCAAAATAATTTCTCTGAAGGAATTCCTTTAGGAAAATTATTTGAGGAAAGCTCGCAGAAAGAGGGAGGCTCGACAAAGAAGTCTGAAGACTTGGAGTGAGAAGAGTCCGAAGTAGCTAGCCTCCAAAAGTCCAAAGTAACTGACTTTCAAAAGTCCAAAGACTTCAAGCTCAAGAATTTTTGAAGACTTCTATATGGAGAAGTCTGAGTAGAAATAGCTGGACAAGTCTGATGAGTAAGTAGGCTCAGAAAACCCAAATGACACTGCATAGTGTAAGTCAAGATTCTCCAAAGACTTATATAATTTTATAAGTCAAGTAGTTAAGAAAACTTGATTTGCACTATGAAGTGCAAATCAAGATTTTAGAGGTGCTTTACTTAGGAGAATTCATAAGTAAAGTAGTCATGAAAGCTCAAAGTCATAAGTAGCTAAAAAAACTCAATTTGCATTGTGAAGTGTAAGTCAGGCTTTCAAAGCTACTTGACTTCAGAGAATTCATAAGTAGTCACAAAAACCTGAAGTCATCAAGCTAGAGGAACCCAAAGACATCAGGCCTGGTCAAATGAATAAAAGGGTGCCACATGGCATAAGTTAGAGTAGGGGTTGACCTTTCAAAGGAACAGATGGAGGATGATCCAAGAGCATTTTTAGCTGACAGAGAATCGATGATTTGTGTAAGTAAAGCTCAAATAGACCCGAGTTAAATGGATATGGGAAAACCAATGTCTTTAGATTAGTTTTCTATCTATAATAAAGGTCTGGTCCAGGTGTAAGTAGGAGCTGATAGGTGAAAGTAATAGCCATCATCTCTGACAAACAACCATTTGTGACTTGAATGCAGTATGGGTCAGCTTGAGTTTCCACACATAGAGACCTGTGTCTTTTTCAATAGGACACATAAAAGGGGGAGGATCATCATTATATTTTTAATGTAAAGATCATTTTAGTCATGCCAAAAGTGACATCCAACTGCTCATGACATGGCTCCTTCAAATGCACCAAAGGGAGACTTCAATGCACAGGGAGGGCTCGATAAGATCTTGAATGGTGCATTTTCATGGAAAAAAGGAGGATGAAATCAGAGATCAACGAATTCTTCTCTTTCCATGCAGACCTCTCTCTCTCTCTCTCTCTCTCTCTCTCTCTCTCTCTCTCTCTCTCTCTCTCTCTCTCTCCTCTCTCTCTCTCTCTCTCTCCTCTCTCTCTCTCTCTCTCTCTCCTCTCTCTCTCTCTCCTCTCTCTCTCTCTCTCTCTCTCTCTCTCTCTATATATATATATATATATATATATATATATATATATATATATATATGGGCTTTCAATCCATTTAAAAAGGTTCCTAGTTTTTAGAGTTTTTGTCATCTTGTTGGGAGATGGATGCCCATTGAGACATTTGCAAAAGCATGATCCTTTGACTAGGCTAAACCCTATAGAAGTATTATAAGAACTACTTCTTGAATTTAATGAGACATAATTTCCTTACCTATTTCCTATCTTCAATTACTGCTTTAGTATACATATTGCTTGGTGGGTTTGTGAATGCATTTATTCCTAGTCCATTAGCCTATTGCTTGTTTTTGAAGTATTTTCAAGTTTTGTAGGTCTAGATTAGTATTCTGATTGAACCTCTTCCAACGTGTGTTAGCTTAACCCTGAGATCATGTAATCCCAATTCACCTCATGAATTATCTAGTGTGGGTTCAAGCATAGATGAGTTTTCATTTATTTCTGGTGTATCACCTGGTTAGCCCTCTTAAGAGCCCTTATCTCCCTTCTAACCATTTTCCCCATGAATTTTCATTTTAGCATTAGTTTTAGGTAATCCACCAAGAGGAACTAGCCTCTTAAAAAATTCTAGAGGCTCAACTTCACCATAGGACACCCACATCCTGAGGTTGTTCCCATGCTTATAACCAAAAGTGGGAGAGCTTGAAAAACTCTCCCACAGGGATGAAATTCCAAGCTATAATAGTTCCCAATGTCTATCTTGTAGCTTCTATATGTCCATGCTACTAATATATTGACATCTAGAGCAATTCTATCAAGCTAATAAATGTACAAAAATTTCATACTTGGACCCTTGGAAGAAAAGGTAGACACAATTGGAGCCTATCTCCTTAAGCATCTCATTTATCCCCACTAAATAAATAAATAAATTTTAATGGAGCAATAGTGAAACATACCTTGTACCCTATAGGGCCCATATAGTGCAACAAACCCAAATTCAAGGCAATTGTTTGATTTGCATGCCTTGCACCCATTGGGAAAGGGTGCAAAGCTTTCATGGTGATGGCATCCTTGATTAGTAAATTTATATTGACAAGGGTGGATGAGGACATCATGAGATATGATTTGATTACAATAGGGATCCACGTCTGATGTGTAGCTCAAATTAGCGATGTAATGCTGCAAATATGGTGAGAAGACATTGAGTTCCCAAAGTCTATCTTTTAGCTTCCATTTTTCCATGTTGCCAATATATTGACACTTGGAGAAATTTCATCAAGCTTAAAAAAAATAAAAAATTCTATACTCAGACCCTTGGAAGAAAAGGTGGCCAAAATTGGAGCCTATCTCCATAAGCATCTCATTTATCCCTACTAACAAAAAATATAAAATTAAAGGGAGTAATAGTTAGTAAAAATATGTTTTAAAAATATTGTTAAAATGAATATTAGATTATTCCAAATTAATGTTTTATGCAAAAAATGTGTGATGGGCTCCACAATGATGGGTTTTGAGTGTCATACGATTGTTGATTTACACTTTTTTAATTTACAATACCTTGCTTTACCATAACATAAAATTGTGTCCCTTATGATGTAACTTATAATCCTTAGTACATGGTAATTACATCCTCCATGGAGGAAGATATCATAAACAATGTGGTTCCTAATTTTAGATAGATTAAATTGCCATAACATTTGGAGAGAGTATGCAGAGACTGATGAGGATTTAAACTCAGGTCCATCACACTATCCAAATTTGGCAGTGTTTGTGGTCCTAGAAATAATTTTTACCTTTCCTCCATTCACCAAATAAAGATAAATGATCATTAATATTATGAATAAAATATTTTTTATTACGGTTACTGAGAATGAGAAATAAAAAGTGTGGAAATATATGAATCCATATCTCTTTGCATATGGCATCTTGCATAGATCAATTAATTTATTATTTTTTATATGGTTAACACAGTTAGCATATTTATTTTAATTAGTTTTAAACAAGTATAAATTAACACATGGTGCAATCTCTATATTTTTAGAGAATCCATTTGCTATTAGACACATGTTTCCATTAGGATGACACTTGTTCCTTTCATGTGTTGTGTAACTGAAACAATTCAGTGGAAGCTATAGATTGCATTAACAGATGTGGCATGTCACTTAATATCTCACATGTATATTCATAGACTTCTTCGAGTATATAATGTAAAATAACCTATTATTGTCTCTCACTATTACTACCCAACTTACCTTGAAATTTTTCATTGCTTCATGTTTTGTATATCCTTTCCCTTCCCTAATACTCTGCCATTGCTCAAACTCATTATGAAACAAAATATCTTCTCCTTACACAACACATTGATATGCCATTTGAAGAAAGACATGACCTCATTTTCCATTGTCACATCCACCAAAAATATCATATTATTATTTCTTAACACTTAATGCACAAAATATATACATGGTCAACAATCACATGTTTTAAATTACTAGGTACAACTACTGAATTACACTATTTTGCTTTTCAAAACCCTACTTTACCAAAATATAAATATACGTCCCTTTCAGTGTAAATTTGACCTCTAAAGTAAGTGCACACTGAATCTAATGTGTGTCATAAAGTGATAACAAAAAATATCTAAAAAGATACCATTATTATTAGTACATGCAAGAGTATTATAATCACTAAAAATTTTAATTATTACTTTCCTCTTAGTTACTTGACATTGAGATTAAGTTTATCAAAAAAAAACTTAAATTGTATCTTGCATCAATCAATTAGATTATATAGGAGGCATATTTCAATGACGAAGCCTCTTCCATTTTTCAAATAATTATATCTATTTTATAATGTCTATATTATAAATGATAATATAAACCATTACTACATGTATTAGTAATATTTTTTTAATAATTATATATTATAATATATGATTATTTAATATAATAGTATGTATTATACATAATATATATTTTATAATAAAATAATAAATATATATAAATATTATTAATAATATTATATATTAATATTATATTTAGTATAAACAAATATTATTAATGTTAAAAGTATAATAATTTTTTCTTTGATTAGTGATTGAGGGTTGTGAGGTTCTTGGCTGATTAATAAAAAAATACACAAGAAAAAACACGAAAAGACTTATGGAATCATATATCTAAAAGGGACATAAAAATGAGAAAATTCATGCTCCTCAAACCCTTCTAACATATTAAATTCAATCTACAATCAACTCACCCAAAGTGTGGAGAGTCAACCTAAAATGGAAAGCTTCCTTTTTTCCACTATGGGAAAGAAGCTCTTTTCATGGTCCATTGAGTGCCTATATCAATGGAATTCAAAGCATCTTGATGAATTATTTCCACATTTGACCTCTTGCCTCTTTGACTTTTCTTTCCTTTATTTTGTTTGGACAAAGTAAAGTTTTATTGAGAGATGGTAAAAATCTTATGCAATAACATCACTACCTCCTTGTAAATACTTATCTATTTTGCATGTCTAGAGTCTTTTACAAGTTTTTTTTGGTCATTTTAGGTGGTTAAGAGT